>JAYGXS010000006.1:860600-897570 GCA_036362985.1 Ligula intestinalis
TAGGCAGTTACGCGGAGATTTGATACAAACCTTCCGTATCGTGCGTGGCTTTGACTGCGCTCTCATGTGTGACGACTTCTTCCAACTCGCCACTACAACTAATCTCCGGGGGCAGCCCTTCAAACTCTATGTGCCCCAAGGACGATTGGATGTACGGAAGAATTTTTTCTTTAATCGTGTCGTGGACCCGTGGAATAACCTTCCCGAGGCCATTGTTATGTCCCAATCTGTGGAGATATTCAAACACCGACTTGATATACACATGCTACAACACAACGTGAACTATGTGACAAATTAACCTTGAAACACCACTGCGCCATGTGACTTTCATATTTTCCTGACTGAAAACTTGTTAACATTGTTTATAATTCTTGAGATTTCGATGTGACAAATAGGGAGTTGAAAGGCGCAAGCCTATTTTTCCCTCAAATATACTGACTGACTGACTGAAGGATGAGTAGTGGCCCTAAGACATAGCCTTGGGGGACGCCTCTCAGAACAGATGTAGGGTTTGACTTTGAGTCACCGATGCACACAGTTTGCGATCGCCCTGTGATAAAATCTGTGATCCATGTCAGCAGGTTTCCTTTAATGCCAATTTCTGACAATTTATACATTAGACGCTTATGTGGGATGCTGTCGAATGCCATATTGAAGTCCGTATAAATGACGTCAACATTACCATCTTCATCTAGTGCGGGAGTCCACTGCTCAGTGGAGAGTAGAAGGCTGGAAAGGCAATAATTGTTCTTTCTGAAGCGGCGTTGGAGACCTGCGAGTAAGTTGTTCTTCTCCAAGAACTCCATTGTCGTCTTCTAAGCTATCGTTTCCATCACTTAACAAGAAATGCTAGTAAGGCTGACGGGCTGGTAATTGTTGACCTTCGTTCGGACTCTGCCCTTGTATATCGGGTAAATATTTGCCATTTTCCATTCGGATGGCAGTTTTCCTAGTTTAAATGAATGATGAAAGTATGTGCTAGAGGCTCTGAGAGTTCGCTTGCCTTTTCATTCCAGAACTTGCCTGGTATATTGCCTGGACCTGATGACTTTGCTTCTTTGAGGCTCTGCAGCTCCCTCTCAACTACAGGTGTTGGAAATAGTAGAAAATGAAATGCTGGACCGGCGTTTGAAACAGCACTGTTGGCATTATCAAAATGAAGCTCGGTTTCCCTAGTGAATACCGAGGCAAAGAACCGGATATAGTACTCGGCTTTCTTGTCCTGCTCAAAGACTTCTCCGCCATCATCATTCTTAAGTACTGCGTCAGGATCATTGTTTTTTAATCTTTTGTTAATATAGCGGAATAGAATTTTGGGCTTTTCTTCGGCCTGTTGGAGGATTCTTGATCCATAGTTTTTCCTTACCTGGCGAATTGATTTTTTTACTGCATTTCTTGGCGTCGAAATTCATCGACGTGTATTGGTGACCCAGTTTTCCTGGATAACTTCCAGTTCCTATTTTTCTTCTTCAGTTGCCTGTTAAGGTCTCTCGTCAACCAGGCAGGACGACTAGTCGTTTTTTGTAACTTCACCGGACAAAAGCGCTTAAGCAGATCTAAAGCAACCCTCTTGAGTGATCTTCAATCCTCCTCCGGATCCCCCTTGAGTAGGCAATCCCAATTCACGGAGGATAGTGCATTCTTCATTGAATTGAAATCTACCTTCCATATGTTTGGCTGGTCCTCCGTTTTTCTCAGCTGTTAAGTATGGAGTGAGTAATCCCACATTAGCGTCGTATGGTCACTCTTACCAAGCAGAGCACTTGAATGCACTTCATCTATGTAAGATAAATCCTGCGTGAAAATGAGATCCAAACAAGCAGCCCGCTGGTTTTCTCGAAATCTGGATATGCCCTTAACGTTCTGAACTAGAAATGGGTCAAGCGTGAGATCCATTAATTTGGAACAAAATAAAGTTGACGCCTCCTCCACTGTCAGGTTGTTCCATTCAATTGCAGGGGCGTTGAAGTCCCCAACGATGAGAACCTCCTGGTGGCTAGCAGCTTTTTTCACCAGACTTAGGAACGAGTCGTCGGCTCCACTCAAAATGTTTGATGGCCGGCAAAAGGACAAGAATTAAAGATTCTGTGAATTTGCCTTCTTAATCTTTTACCAGACGGGCTCATACTCCAGGGCTACAGTGTGTTCTCTTTCTACAACAGAGATTTCAGTTCTGACATACGCGACAACCACACCTCCTTGTCGGTTTTGGCGGTTTTTGCGGAAAAGCTGGTATGCTGGAATCGAAATCTCCGAATCTGCGAATTCTGTTTTTAGCCATATTTCCGTTATGGCAACTGCATCAGTTTTCGGCTCCAAAAGTACTGCCTCGAGTTCATCAATTTTTGAGGGAAGCATTTGGGCATTAGTGCAAAGAAAGCTCAAATAAGACGTTGTCACAACTTTATGCAGGCGGTTGCCTCTTGCGTGAGATTGTATGCAGGGAGCTGTCGGTGCTGATGGAGACGGACTGTTGTCCAACCCGACTAGGCTGTTTTTGTTATCGGATTTCTGCAGAGGAGTGACCTCGGGACATTGACGGTCTCTCCGTTTAGAATTTGAAGATTGCTCTCGCCGAGTTCGCATCTCCTGTGGAGTTCTAGTTTAAGCAATATTCATTTCTTCCGCTCCGCGGGGGATAAATCCCCCTGAAAAAAACCATCGGGTGTGAGTATTATGTATTGGTTTCCTGCTTAACAATAGCTGGACATCAGCCTCACTCTTCAGGACAACCTTCAACGGTCTTTGTTTGCGTTGTACATCTTTTAATTATGTTATACGGCCCATTCGGGATGCTTTTAGAACTTTGACATTCTCCTCACCCTTTAGAAGGAATTTCAGATATTCTTTCAATAACTTCCTGTCCTCTTCTTATCTTGATTCCGGGGTATCGGAAGAACCTTCTGTCATGCCTTTTATGACTATGCAGTTTATACGAGTGGTTGTCATATTCCGACTGCCATCCCCTACTGCTTCTCTTTGGTTTGTTAGGAGAGATTCGCTTCGAGGTTCAGCACTCCTGTTTGTTTTGGCCTGCAAAGGTGCCCTTTTTGTTTGTCTCATCTTCAAGCTCGGCTAACTTTTATTAGCACTAGGGCTTGGTTGGCCTTTTTTGGGAGCCCGAGAGCGCTTCTTAGGTCTCTGGGAAGCCAGTGGGTTGACCGTTTCCCCTATCAATGGCAGAATACCAACTCCGTCAAACCCCCTGGCTGCCGGATAATTTTTGTGCGTAGACATTTCGGCGAGGAATTTTTTGCTTCTCCGTACGTTAGGTGTCCTCGCTCACGTTCACGCATAGCTGGTTTCACCTCACGAAGGAGAAGAAGAGAAAAAAAATTTCAGCTCCTTCATCTATTAACCACCTTCTCAAGGTTTGTAAATTTGTTCAAAAGGGTAAAATATGATACGGAGGCTTCTAAATGCACTCGCTAATACTCCCCCCGCATACCTGGCCATACACTCAATAACGTCAGTGCACCCATTTTCCCCGCCTCCCAGAAGTCTATTCATCGTCCCATAACCGTCAGTACACCCACTATCCCAACCTCCCTAATTTCTAGTCATAGGTCCATAAACATCAGTGCACCAGTTAGCCCATCCCTCCTGATGTTGAGGCCGCCGCTCCGACATTTACTACGATTAATGCTGGTCTAAATACATTCTCTATCCAACGATCGATAAAAAGTCAGCGACTTCTAACTCGGCAACAAGTTCATCAAGAATGTCGTCAACACCGTCGAAAGCGTTTAGGCAGAGCGCTTCCCCTTCCACAACCTAGCTCCTATTTTGAACGTGAGGTCATATTATTCCCCCGTATAATGCGTTATTGAACACGCTGGGCCCGAACGAAGAATAATTTAATTTGCACGGCAATAAACTAAACTAGTATAGTTTTAAATCTTATCAGAGTTGCCGTACAAAACACTCACTGATTAAGACCACGAGTCCTTACACGAGCGGCCCCAACACTAATTTTATGTCACCGTTCCCCCCTATCATTCCCTTTTCCCATCCTCTACCACCCAAACCTGCTAACTTCTAAATGTCTTCTCGCCTCCCCCCAATCCTCCCAAACACCCCAAAAGCTTATTTTGGTTTAACTTCTCCCCATTTTTCCCTGCCAGTAAGCGAGGTTCCTAGATATCTCAGACCTTATCAGCCATCCATTGTTGGCTACCCATATGCTAACAGCTCCATACCCGTCAGTACTTATTCCACAAATAATAACGGCCTACAGTTTGTCTACCCACTTTAAATTTCTTTTTATGAAGAACGATAGCCATAGTCCTGTCACTCGAAACACGCTTGATGTCATAGTGTTTAATGCCCCGTCCGTTATACATAAAATGTGTCAACTATAAACTTTCGCTTTCGAGATGATGCCCGATTTTATATGCATAAAAATATCTTGGACCCATCCAATCATTTCTGACTCCTCCCTTATCATAGACGAGTATGATTTCTATCGTCGCGATCGCATTAATAAGCGTTGTGGTGGTTGTCTTCTCTATATTTGAACGTCATTTAAGCACTCTCCGTTTTATCTAAATAGCACGTGCTTCTCCGGAAATAACTGTTTCGCCTCTATTATCCTGTCACCCCGGCAAAAGGCGATTATCGGATGTGTATATAATCCTCTTAACTCTTCATCTGAAGAAGATGCAATTTTTTGTGAAATATACAAGTTTATTTCAGAAACCACTTTTGCAGTTAAAATTATTGCTGGAGATTTTATTTTCCTGAAATCGACTGGCTTTTGAACTATTGTCCACCTAGATTTCAGCCTTTCCTAGATACCATTAATTTTTCTAACTGGTCTCAAATGGTTAGTTCCCTAACAAGACAGAATTATATCCTAGATCTGATTTTCACAAATGGTATTGCCCCTCTCTTCGTTGATTTTAAGCAGGATATCTTCCAAAGTTATATTACATGAATTCACTGTTGCCTTCCGCTTCCTTCTACGGAAAATGCTAGTGCTAGTCGTACCTATCATGCGTGAGACCTGGCAGATATTAGCTCAATTAACAATGTTATCGACTCTTTATATTGGCCGAGCCTCTTCCCCATTAACGACGCTGCATATCTTTCTGAACTCATGTCGGTCGCTTCTACTTAATGCTGGCATTTGTGCCCAGTATAATTGCGAAACCCTGAACACCAGAATCGACCGTCCCTCAATTTTTTTTGCCTAGAATAAAGAAATTGAGGAGGCAGCTGAAAGATAGATCTACTAGTTCGCTGTCTGTGCATTTAAGAATCGTAGAGATCTTCGAATTAGCGTCAAAGATTCGTCTTGCACGTGACCAGCACAGGGAATCTTGCGCCCTGAGCGACTCAAACTCTGCAAAATCCATTACACAACCGTTTCGTCGTAGTTCCTCCGCATAACGAGGAATTGAAATACCTCAATTGCTGGATGAAAATAAAACATTTGTACTAGATGAGTCTGATAAGGCTGAATTATTCAATGCTTTCTTTGCGAAGCATTTTACGACAGAATCCGAACTCGTCCCGTCGTTTCAATAATACTCAGAAAATACTCTCGAAAACATTAATTTCTCCATAAAATTAATTCGTAAGCAGATAATTTGTCTCAAAAACTCGCACTCTTCGGGAACTGATGGTATCCCCAATTCAGTTATCAAAAGAGTGATGACATTTCCCAAATTACTTAGCCATATATTTTCAGTATATCTCTTAAATGGTTACTTTCCTGACACTTGGAAGACATCCATTATTCTTCCAGTCTTTTAATCAGGATCTCGTTCAGACAAAAATAACTACCGCGGTGTTCATAAAACCACGGCTCTAGCTAAACTTCTGGAGAAGATAATTTGTAATCAAATTTTCGATTTTGCCTAAAAAAATAAGCTTTTTAGTGACTCGCAGCATTGTTTTCTACCCGGTAGGTCATGCGAAACGTGTCATTTAGCTTTTCTTAACCACGTCACTTCCCTCCGTAACGAGCAGCCATCCGTGGTTGTTATCTAATTTGACCTGAGCAAAGCCTTCAACAAGGTACCGCACAGACGGCTTCTGGTAAAATTGGAAGCCAATGGCATCCGTTCCCCTCTCCTCGACTTCATCGGTTCCTGCTTGTCTAACCGCAGCCAGAAGGTCCTAGTGGGTAATAGTTACTCCATTTCTCAGCAGATTTCGAGTGGCGTTCTTCAAGGCACTGTCTTGGGTCCTTTACTCTTCATTCTAAACGTAAACGGAATTTCGACTTTTCTAAAAAATTGACACAATCTCTTTTATGCAGACGACCTCAAATGCATATGCTCGTTTTCTAAGAACGCAGCAAGTATATGCGTTGATAAAATAAATGAGGACCTGCTTACACTCTCACGTTGGAGTTCTGTCTTGCAGATGGAATTCTCTCCATCCAAGTAAAGTTTAATGTGTTTTTGTCCCGCCTAGCTTCCTCGTCCCCTAGTCTTTCAAAATACTCCAATTTAGAACGATCCACTATAAAAGACTTAGGTCTAAGCTACACAAATAAACTAGCATTGTCGCCTCATGCCGATCGAATATTTTCGAAGGCTGCAAAGATATGTGGTTTTATATCACACAATTTCTTTCTGCTGGAAATAAAGTTAAAACTTTAACGCATGTAAGTTTTACCCATCCTAGATTACTGCTTTCACCTCTTTGGTCTAATGAATGCATCGGATCGCAGTTAGATTGAAAATGTACAGAGGGTATTTACTCGCAAAATATTCGCTCTTCCTCGATCCACTCTTTCTTATACGGAGAGATGTCAGCTAGCGAATATGACATTTCTTTGGGTCTGAAGACTCAAAGCGGGCCTCTGTTTCCTCTCTCGCGTTAACTCTACCCCAAACCTTCCACGAATCAACGCCCTCATTCCTTCAGATAGACCTTATGCCACTCGTTATTCCTCCAGGATAATTGCACCCCCCTTAAGCTCCACTTCGAACCATTCTCACTTCTTTGCCTCCAAATATGCCTTCCTCTGGAATAATATCCCTCTCGAAATTAGGCTGTCGTCTAACTTAGCAGGTTTTAAAGTCAAATTACGTAAACACTTAACTTCAGAAGATATAAAGTCCTTGTTATCCGTCTCCTTCCCAAACACATTACTTTTGGACTATGAAAAGGGTCCCCCTGGTATCTAAGGTGGTTATGTTTATATCAATTTTTGTTCCATACATGTCTATTTCTTCCTCCTTTCAGTAATATTTTCAACGATGTTTCATCCACTTCTTTGTCCAGTCATCATTGCCGTTTTCTCCATTCTCCATTTTACAACCCTGACGATAGGCTTCGTGGTCCTTATTCATGCTCGTAGCGGTTCTGCTATTTTCGCCAGCTCGTCGCTAAACTCCGCAGTCTACAAGGTCACATCTCGGACGTTTCGGTGATGATCAGGTGACCTCTGCCGTTCCCTCATCTTCCTGACTCTGTTGTCCACGATGGCCTCCTCCGGTCTCACTTCCCTGACGGTTGATCATGAAGGCAGTCTGGCGGTGTAACAATGGTGAAAGGCAGCCTCTGCTATTATATGATTTCTCCAATCACAAGAAGCGTTTACCACCCTCATTCGTTCTCATCAACAGTCCTGTCTCATTTGCACTACAATCAATCCCCTCGACCAAACACCCTTAACTATTTTGAAGCAGTTTTATTCTCCTACGTTTTCTTTTTTTTTAAGGGGGGGTCCGCTGAACTCCGCCCCAGCTTAAATGGTAGGAGTTTTTTTTAACTGCTTCCTTCTTAGTTCACCATGCGTTGACTACTATTTTAAAACGACGATATGTTGGTAAATATGAATTAATCTACCAGCACTACTTAACGCTTCCACTGTCTATGTGGTTGTTTCATGAAGAGCAGCATTTATCAACTGTGTATTTATTTTTCCACAGCACTATGTTAGCAATGACGAGGCCCTCCGGGCCTAAAATATACAATTTATTTATTCATTTATTTATTTAAAAGCTTATTTTTTAGGCAAAATCGAGAATTTGATTACAAATTATCTTTTCCAGAAGTTTAGCTTGAGCCGTGGTTTTAAGAACACCGCGGTAGTTATTTATGTCTGAACGAGATCCGGATTAAAAGACTGGAAGAATAACGGATGTCTTCCAAGTGTCAGGAAAGTAACCATTTAAGAGAAAGTCTGAAAAGATATGGCTAGGTAAAATGGGAAAGGTCAACACTCGTTTGATAACTGAATTGGGGATACCATCAGTTCCCGAAGAGTGCGAGTTTTTGAGACAAATTATCTGCTTACGAATTAATTCTATGGAGAAATCAATGTTTTCGGGAGTATTGTCTGAGTATTTTGAAACTACGGGACGAGTTCGGATTCTGTAGTTAAATGCTCTGCAAAGAAAGCATTGAATAATTCAGCCTTATCAGACTCATCTAGTACAAATGTTTTATTTTCATCCAGCAATTGAGGTATTTCAATTCCTCGTTATGCGGAGGAACTACGACGAAACGGTTGTGTAATGGATTTTGCAGAGTTTGAGTCGCTCAGGGCGCAAGATTCCCTGTGCTGGTCACGTGCAAGACGAATCTTTGACGCTAATTCGAAGATCTCTACGATTCTTAAATGCACAGACAGCGAACTAGTAGATCTATCTTTCAGCTGCCTCCTCAATTTCTTTATTCTAGGCAAAAAAAATTGAGGGACGGTCGATTCTGGTGTGTAGGGTTTCGCAATTTTAGTTGGCACCAATTCCAGCATTTTATTAGTAACGAACGACATGAGTTCAGAAAGATATGCAGCGTCGTTAATGGAAGAGAGGATCTGCCAATCTAATGAGTCAAGAAAACTGGTGATTGGGCTAACATCTGTGAGTTCATACGCATGATAGGTACGACTAGCACTAGCCATTTCCGTAGAAGGAAGCGGAAGGCAACAGTGAATTAATGTGTGATCGCTTCGGAAGATGTTCTGCTTAAAATCAACGAAGAGAGGGGCAATACAATCTGTGAAAATCAGATCTAGGATATGATTATGTCTTGTTGGGGAACTAACTAGTAGCTAATTTATGGCTTCTTAAGAAAGACCACACGAAACCGGGACCCAGTTCCCCTTCTGAAGGCTAGCGATGGAACAGAAGTGAGTGAGGATGGAGCAAAAGCTGAGCATCTTTCACAATTTTTCAAATCGAACTTTACAACTGAAATGGGATTCATTCCTCCAAACTATGGCTTAGATGACGGTCCAAAGATTGAAAATGTGGCCTTCGCCGAAGAAACCGTTCTTCAGGAGTTAATTGCACTAAACGACTCGAAATCATCCGGTCCCGATGACATTCCGCCTAAATTACTGAAAGAAATTGCTGGAGAGCTAGCCAAACCGCTTTCTATGCTTTTCAGTACCTCGTTTAACGCAGGTTGATTACCCGCCGATTGGAAATCCGCACGGATCACACCGTTGTATAAAGGCGGCAGAAAGGTTGCTGCAAGCAGTTATCGACCAATCAGCCTCACTTCGAGCTGTTGCAAGATTATGGAAAAAGTAGTAAAACGAGAGCTGATGCGTTTCTTAAAGCAGCATAACCTTCTATCGGATGCGCAACATGGGTTCCGCAGAGGCAGGTCCTGCGTGACGAACCTGCTCCATTGTTTGGAACGCTGGACTCGGGCAGTTGATGGAGGAAATCCGTTTCATGTAATCTTTATCGACTTCAAGAAGGCTTTTGATAGCGTCCCACATCAACGACTTCTCCACAAACTCAGCCAAATAGGTGTTCGAGGAAATCTGCTGAAGTGGATTCAAAGCTTCTTACTTGGTTGCTCTCAAACTGTCCATATTGGTGACCAGCAGTCGGCAGACGTTGCAGTCGAGAGCGGTGTCCCCCAAGGCTCTGTCCTTGGCCCTATACTGTTCATTATATACGTCAATGACTCCGTCCGTGAAGTGGACTGCGATGTGGCTATGTTTGCCGATGACATTAAGATTTGGAACGTCATCAGAAATTCAGCTGACGAAGAAAATTTGCAGCTAAACCTAAATCGTCTTCAAACTTGGTCTCAAGACTGGCTTTTGCCGTTGAACGAGAACAAATGCAGTGTCCTACGAGTTGGCCAACCCAGCTCTCAGAACCCCATGGTTTACAGCCTAAATGGCATCCAACTGCAAGAAGTCGACGCGCAGAAAGATTTAGGAGTATGGATCTCTACGTCTCTTAAGCCCTCGCTGCACTGCGCAAAAGTAGCCAAGTCTGCGATGTCCTTCCTCTATCTTGTCAAAAGTGCTCTCTGTGCCTTCGATAAAGACTGCTTTGCTAAGGTTTTTGGAACATTTGTGCGGCCAAAGTTGGAGTTCGCAATGCAAGCATGGAAACCCTGGACCGCGAAAGACCTAAATTCCCTGGAAAAGGTCCAAAGGTGCGCGACCAAACTGGTTACCGGTCAGAGCTTTTTACCCTACGAAAGACGTTTAGCTAATCTCGATCTATTTCCGTTAAGTTACAGACAGCTACGTGGCGATCTCATACAAGCATTTCGTATAATGCGCGGGCAGGACTGCTGTCTTCTACCTGGCGACTTCTTCGAGTTAGCAACAACGACCAACTTAAGAGGGCATCTCTTCAAACTACGCATAACAGGGGCCAGACTAGACACACGCAAGTTCTTCTTTGGTAATAGAGTAGTGGAAGCTTGAAATGCACTCCCCGAGGAAATTGTTATGTCCCCATCTGTGGATGCATTCAAGCGAAATTTAGATTTTCATACCCGAAATGCCCACTAAAATTGGATATGGCGAGAATGAAATTATATATATGTATATAAACATATTACTCACTGATTTTCAGGAATATGTTAGTTAAGAACTAACAAGGACTGCAAGCTTCGAGTCCACCAAACGTTGTGATCCGAGGCTACGCGGATTTGTAAAACTTTTCCCAATTCAGGCCTGGAATGCTCTGCCCGCGGACATTGTTATGTCGCCATCTGAGCACACGTCAGACGCATCTGTAGGCATGTTTAGGACACTATAAAGTTAGAACAAATAGCCACTGAGCCCCCGAAAATAAACTGCCAGTTGCCGAATGCAAATTGTGGAATAATCACATTATAAAAAACATACTTCTCGCTAATTTTCAGTAACATGTTTGTTTAGAAAACCACTGATTATATTTCTTCTGTCAATTAGCAGGCAGATTCGTTAAACCAACAAGGGTGCACGATGGGCGCATCGCCGACACTCGATGAGGTTCGCGTGACCTCCGCAACCTTCTATTCGTGGGACCCTTGGTATTATGGCGAAAACCGCGATGGACTCTCCCTGACATGCTTCAAACACTCTTAGCACAGTCCATCCGCTTCGAATATACTCTGCACCCCCGCCCTCCCCCAGGCGACAGTTTTTCTCCTTAAATTTCTCAAATGGCATTCAAACCCCTAGACTTCTGAACAATGCCTAAGGAGATTTTTCACTGTCGGCCCTCAAATTTTTGGCAACGCCACTGATCTGAAATGTTATACAGATCAAATGCATTGAAAAAACTCTACCAATAGGGAGTTCAAAGGTATTTACCTATATGTCCCTCAATAAAACCTGACCTGACCTGACCTGACCAGTCAGAAAAATTAATGGTATCTAGGAAAGGCTGAAATCTTCGTGGACAATGGTTTGAAAGCCAGTTGATTTGAGGAAAATTAAAATCTCCAGCAATAATTTTAACTTCAAAAAAGGATTCTGAAATAAACTTGAATAGTTCGCACAAAGTTGCATCTTCTTCATATGAAGAGTAAGGAGGATTATATACACATCCGATAATCGCCTTTTGCCGGGGCGACAGGATAATAGAGGCAAAACAGTAATTTCCAGAGAAGGATGTGCTATTTAGATAAAACAGAAAGTGCTTAAATGACGTTCACATATAGAGAAGACAAACACAACCACCATCGTGACGATAGAAATCATACTCGTCTATGATAAGGGAGGAGTCAGAAATGATTGGATGGGTCCAATATATTTTTATGCATATAACATCGGGCATCATTCCGAACGCGATAGCTCGAAGTTGAGCCATTTTATTTATAACCGACCTGGCATTAAGCACTTTGACATCTAGTGTGTTTCGAGTGACAGAAATATGGCTATCGTTATTCATAAAAAAGCATTTGAGGATGGGTAGTCAAACTGTAGGTCATTCTCATTTGTGGAATAAGGACTGACCGGTATGGAGCTGTTAGCATACGGGTAGCCAACAATGGATGGCTGAGATATCTAGGGGCCTCGCTTACTGGCAGGGAAAAATGGGGAGAAGTTAAACCAAAATAAGCTTTTGGGGTGTTTGGGAGGATTGGGGGGAGGCGAGAAGACATGTAGAAGTTAGCAGGTTTGGGTGGTAGAGGATGGGAAAAGGGACTGATAGGGGGGAACGTTGACATTAAATTAGTGTTGGGGCAGCTCGCGTAAGGACTAGTGATCTTAAACTGTGAATTTTCTATACGGCAACTCCGATTCGATTTAAAACTATACCAGATTGGGTTACTGCCGTGCAAATTAGTTATTTCTTCGTTCGGGCTTGTCGTGTTCAATAACGCATTATACGGGGGAGTAATACGACTCCCACGGTCAAAAGAGGAGCTAGGTTGTGAAAGGGGAAGCGCTCGGCCTAAACGCTTTCGACGGTGTTGGCGACATTCTTGATGAACTTGTTGCCGAGTTAGAGACGGTGGAATTTATCGATCGTTGGACCCAGAATGTATTTAGACTAGTATTAATCGTAACATATGAAGGAGCGGTGGTTCTTGACGGTACCGACGTCAAGAGGGATGGGCTTACTGGTGCACTGATGTTTATGGACCTATGACTAAACATTCGGGAAGAAGGGATAGCAGGCGAACTGACGGGTATTGGACTACGAATAGACATCTGGGAGGCAGGGATAACGTGTGCACTGGCGGTTCTGCAGTGGCTGAAGTCGTTGATTCTCCAACACCACAAACCGAAATTCTGGGCTCGGTATGTGGATGACACCTTCATCGTCATCGAACGGGAAGTTTTAAATTGTTTGCGAATTTCAGGTCCCTCGAGCTTCCTGTTTTTAGTCCCTTTCTCAATAAAGAAAGCACGCTTCTTGGAAATTTTTTCAAGAATTGACTATTTATTTCCAAACTTTGGAATATTCTACGAGGAAATCTCAATCCGGTCGCTCTAAAAAAATTCCTCCGCTGTGATTTATTTCCAAATTTTGTAAATTGCTTTTTGGACGTGTCGATTTTTTGAAAACATTCCTCTGTGCCACAAAAATCAGCACGCAAATATGGCAGAATTTATTCGATCAAATAAATTTCGTGACGGCTCGTCAGCTGCGACCCGTCATTGCATGAATGAATAACAAGTAGATTTTAGCACAATTTAAATATCAACAAAATGGATAAAAACAAGGTCAAATTTACGCGTAACTTAACATTCATATTAACAATATGACGCCTTAGAAAACCCCATTGCTGACGCTTAGTTGACCGCTGATAGCTTCAATGAGTTCCTATCCAAAAAGTTTCGTGAAAGCTCGTTCACTGCACCTCTGGGTATCCGTGCTTGGACGGGTGCCGTACTCGAAACCATAAGTTTTACCCTATGGGACGTGACTGTAGCTATTTGTAGTTATCGTCAATCTTATAGTCCAGGAACAGATGGCGCCCCAGTTAGCCTTCTTAAAGCTAAAGCGAATGATATAATTCCGTCTATTCTTTTTAAGGTATTTAATTGTGCTCTTAAGAGCGAAACCTATCCTTCGTTGTGGAAGAAATCGTGCATAATGCCCATTCGCAAGCATGGCCCATCGACGTCATTCGACAATTTTAGGCCAATAAATAAAAACCCCGCAGCCTCAAAGAGGTTGGACAATTTGATCAAAGAAAAGATGATGGGTCACTTGACAGAGAACAACCTGTTCAATGCAGCTCAACATGGTTTTCTCGAGAAACGATCTTTTGACACCTGTGAGCTCTCTTTCTTTGATTATGTGCTGCAATCTAGAGGCAGTGATTTTTTTATTTTATAGCGTATATTTTGATTTTACTAAGGCCTTTAATCGGGTCGATCATAACCTCCGCCTTCTAAAACTGGCCTCCCTCGACATTGGTAGCGAGCCTCTGAACTTCATATCTTCCTAGTTGAATGTTCGCACACAACGAGTCAAAATTTACAATGTTATCTTTAACCCCACGCATGTGAGGAGTGGAGTTATACAGGATGTTGTACTGGGTCCGCTCCTATTTTGCCTGTCTGTCAACGACGTTTCAGATTGTTTTGAGTATGGCAGACCCTTCATGTACGGTGACGATTTAAAAGTCGCTTGTCGACATAAACCGGCAGATCGCAACATCGCGCTCGAGCTGATAAGAAAGGATCTTCAGGCCTTTGCCCAGTGGTGTTGCACATCGTGTTTCAACCTATGATGGCAAAAATGGTACGTTATAGTTAGTGGTGACGATCGTTAACCGGAATGAAGCATTGACGGCCACGAACTAAATGTCCTAGCAGTTATCAAGGATTTGGGCATATCCTACTTTAATAGACTCAATTTGTCAGAGTACTGTACCCTGATAGACACAAAAGAACGCCGAACCACTGGATTTATCCTTAGAAATTTTAAGACTATCAAGGTTAGATCTAGCCTTTATGATATGTACTTGAGACCTAGTTTTGAATGCTGCTCACCCCTATTCAGTTTTCTGCGCACTTGTGAACGGAAGAAAATAGAATCGGTGCAGCACTTTTTCACCAGAAGATTTTGCACTACAGAACACCGTATATTAACCTACAAACAAAGTTACGAACTTATAAAGCTGGATCCCCTGTGGCTTCTTGGATTGCAGAAGGGTCTCTTTTACTGTTTAAACTTTTGGATGGTCAAACCTTAAATCTTCTTAGTACAATAAGGCAGCTTAAGCACTCTCGGCGCGTCAGTTATCGAGACGTATTTTTATTTCTACCTTTTGCACGTACAGTTAAGTACCGGCAACTCTTTCAGTCAACGCTTTATCAATGTGAAATAAGCTGCCCAAAATTATTCAAACCCAGCAAAGCTGCCCTATGTTTAAGAGAGCTATAACTAGATTTTTTACATTCAGGACTAATATCTCGAATTTTGGGTGCTGACTCGGTGAAGCTCTCTTTCACTCTGATGGCGTTTGTGGACTTTGATCCCCGCCAGGCTTCATGTTGAATATAATGATACTGAAGCAGCAGCCCGCAGTCTGCTAACGCTTCAGCCGATAGTTCGCAACTTTTGCCGAACACCACTGAAGTAAGACTGAGAACACTGTGTTCTTGTGCCCACCCTTTCCATCTTGAACTAAAATCCTTAAACGATATGCAACATTTCCCCTGCTGATGAGTCAACTCAGCTTACAACTGATCATATATTCCGTTTGTATCATACCTATGAAGACAGTTTTTTTCACTTGAACCAAACTCCCTATCTCGCCCAGTATTGACAAAACACAAAACCTGAAACAAAACTAATACTGGCTGCAACATAGGGAGTTTGTTTTATGTTTTTTTCTGGTCTTCGAGTTTTTGGAGGGCCCCCGAGAGGTGCATTACCAACGATGTCAATCCCGCGTTCAAGAGCAAGGTCGAGCGCTGGATTCTTAATGTCAGCTTAGTCATCAGTCTTATATAAATCGATTTATCTAAGAGAGCAAGCGACTATTAGTCTTTCGTTTTCTGATATAAAATATCCGTAAGAACCAGTTGTTATGCTTGAACAATCAGCTTGCGTTCCTTTTGTTGGTATGGTCTCTGTTTGCTTACCAAGCATTCTGTTTACCATCTGTCTTGCTTTCAGCAACTAACAAAAGCTTAAACAGTTAGCTTATTCCGAATAACCGACTGTTTTCGTGATTAGTCAACTTGTTGCTTTGAATAGTATGACGGCTACACTTTCATTTCGTAGGAAGAACCAGAATTCCAGACCAAAGCGGTGTCTGCGAAATACAAACATCATAACTGATATCAGTCTTCAGCCTAACATTAGTATTCAGCCTGATCTGAATGCCAAGCAAATATATTTGTCTGCAATGAAAAATTACAGCGAGTTTATGTTTAAATTTGGTTCAGTTCTCTCAATCCTTGCAAGATCTGTTTTAAATAAGATCGCTAAGCTTACAGCTATTACGTTCGAGCTCGAGCCAGAAGTTATATGCATTACAGAGTCGTGGACCCATCCATTAATTTCTTATTCTTTACTCAAAATAGACGTGTATGATTTATACCGTCAAGGCCGCCTTTTTAAACGTGGTGGCGGTTGTCTTCTCTATATTAAAGCTATTTTTAAGCATTTCCCGTTCGACCTAGATGCTGAGTCATTCTCAGGCAATTACTGCTTTGCATCCATTATCCTGTCGAAAAGCGATTTTTGGATGCATTTATAGTCCACCTAAGTCATCGTCGGAAAAGGATGAAAAGCTTTGCTAAATATTAAGACTTATTTCGGAGTCTGCCTTTGATGCTTAAGTTATCGCTGGGGATTTCAGCTTTCCCGAAATTGATTGGTCATTGAACTGTTGTCCATCCAGATTTCAGCCCTTCCTAGATACCATAAATTTTTCAAACAGGTCTCAGTTGGTCTGTTCCCCAACAAGGAATCAGCATATTTTAGATTTAATTTTCCCGAATGACATCTCCCCCTTTTTCGTTGACTACAATCAGAACCTTTTCCCAAGTGACCATCCTTTAATCCATTGTTGTCTTCCGCTTACTTTTACGAAAAAGGCTAGCACCATTCGTACCTACCGTGCGTTTGACCTAGCTGATATTAATTTAATTAACAATTTTATGGAATCACTAGACTGGCAGGAGTTTTCTACCACAAACAGTGTAACAATTCTCTGTGATTTAATGACGGCAATTTCAAATAGCATTTTGGAATTTGTGCCAATCAAAATGTTAAGCCTTATACTTCGGACCCCACCGTTCAATATCTGTGCACCTTAAAATCGCAGAGATTTTCAAATAAGCGTTTGAGATTCGTCTTGCACGTGACAAACATAGGAAATCTTGCGCACTCAACGAGATTAACTCGGCAAAATCTATTGCCCAGTTGTGCCGTCGTCGGTCCTCCGCTAAACGAGGTCACGAAATCCCCCCTTTACTGAATGAAAATTAAAACTTTGTGCAAGATGAGTCTGGGAAGGCTGAACTGTTCAATGCATTCTTTGCAAAGCACCTTACGACGAAATCCGAACCGGTGCCGTCATTTCAGCCTTGCTCAGTCAATACTATCGGTACCATAGATTTCTCCATAGAAGTAATTCTTAAGCGAATTATTCGTCTAAAATACTCGCACTCCTCGGGAACTGACGGCCTTCCATATTCACTTATCAAGAGGGTATTCAGGTTCCCCCGATCGCTAAGTTATCTATTCTCAGCTTATCTTCTAAACGGTTTTTTTCCTGAAATACGGATGATATCTATTAATCGTCCAGTCTACGAGTCAGGACCTCCTTCGGACGTAAATAACTACCGAGGTGTTCATAAAACCCCGGCTCTAGCCAAACTTTTGGAAAAGATCATTTTTAATCAAATTCTCGATTTTTGTGTAGAAAATAAACTATTTGACGCCTCACTGCACGGATTTCTACCTCGAAGATCATGCGAAACCTGCCACTTTGCATTCCTTAAACTGGTCACTTCATTTAGTAATGAACAGCAATCAGTCATCGTGATTTACTTTGACCTTAGTAAAGCTTTTAACAAGGTGCCGCATAGGCGCCTCTTAGTGAAACAGGAAGCCCTAGGCATCAGGCCTCCTCTCCTTGATTTAATTGCCTCCTACCTGTCTAACCACAGCCAGAAGGTCTAAGTAGGCAGTAGCTACTCGATGCCTCAGCCAACCACGAGTGGTGTTTTAGAAGGCAGGGTTTTAGGTACCCTCCTTTTCATTCCTTACATAAATGAAATTTCAACAGTGCTAAATAATTCGGAAAATTTCATTTATCCTGAGGACCTTAAGTGTATTTACTCATTTTCTAAGGACATGGCCAGTAGTTGTGTTGATAAAGTTAACGCAGACTTCCGTACTCTCTCAAGTTGGAGCGCTACATGTCAGATGGAATTTTCTCCATCAAAATATAGTTTCATCAGTTTTGGTCCCGCAAAGCTTCCTGGACCCATTATCTTCCGAAAAAGTCCACTGTTAGAAAGATCTACGATAAAGGATTTGAGTCTTACTTACACGGATAAACTTGCATTATAACCTCCTGCAGATCGAATTTCTGCCAAGGCCGCACATATATGTGGGTTTATATCGCATTCTTTTTTCTTTCCTTAAATAAAGTTAAAACTATACCACCTGTTTGTTGTCCCTATACTAGAATACTGCTGTCCGCTTTTTGGGCTCATGACCCAGCTTGACCATAGTAAGATTGAAAAGGTTTAGCGAGTTTACACTCGTAAATTATGTTATTTGAAGCATAGTTTTCCCGGTGAGAACTTGAAAATTGTAATGCAAAATTTTAATGGATCCATAAAATTTCATGAGTGCTCGTCAGTTGCATCCACTCAGTGCGTTAAAGGTTCATGAACGAGAAAATTACAAAATTGAGTTTGTACAGAAATGTCATAGGTCATAATCACTAAGGCTAATTAGGCTAATTAGTAAAGAAGGAAAGTTAAACGAGGTGGGGGGGAACAGGGAAATTGGGTTGCGGGAATAAAGGGGGGCAGGGGAATGCGCAAATCTGGGGGCCTGTAGTTACCAAGGCAAGGCCAGGTTAACCACATGCTCCAACTGTTTGCATAGGTCCGGTTTAAAGCGTCTTATACAGGCTGCCTCCAGGTAGCGCAAGATTCGAGATGATCGTGCTCGAACAAGAACTCGGAATGAAGTTATAGGGTCTACAGAATGACCCGTGTCCAGCAAGTGTTATGTGATAGAGGAACGAGGGGATCGGTTTTCGTGTTTGAATAACCAACTAGGCACTGAGTGGATGCAATTGACGAGCACTCATGACATTTTATGGATCCATTAAAATTTTGCATTACTATTTTCAAATTATGTTATGTTTCTGGGTCTGGTATGTGTTATACAGATAGATGTCAATTAGCATACATTAAACTTCTTTGGGTAAGAAGACTCGAAGCTGGTATATGCTTTCTGTTTCACGTAAACAATAGTCCTTATCTTCCATAAATAACGCTCTCCTTCCGGTAGACCGACCTTACGCCACCTCCATGATAATTTTACCACCCCGTAGCTCCACATCTAACCGTTCTCGCTTTTTCACCTCGAAATATGCTTTAATTTGTAACAACCTTCCACTCGATATTATACTGTCTTCTACACACTCGATTTTTAAAGGCAAATTACATAAGCATTCAAATTTAGAGGAAATAATGTCGTCACTGTCTGTTTCCTTTCGAAACAAGCAAGTTGTAGATTTTGAAAAGGGTCCTCCTGGCCTCTGAAGCTCTTCTTAGGATTCTTAAATGATTTTTAAATAACGTAGCATTTTCCTCTGCAGTGTCAAGCATCACTTCCAAGGGCTGCAAACTCTTCTCCGTTTTTGCAACCTTCGCTGTGGTCTTTGATATTGGCTCTTGAATCTGGATGTTGCCTTGACTTCTACTGCCTTCTCCTGTTGTCCCGGATGACCCCTTCTTAACTCAACGATATATTATTTTGCCCATGACCAAAAAACGTCTCGAATTCTCAACATCAGGTCCCAAAATAACCACATCAAACCCTGTTACCTATTAAGGCTTTTTTTTTCTCCCAAAGGTTTTTGAACTCGGTGGCCCGCTGAACTCTTCCACCGATTTTGGAGTTTTTTTTGGCAGATGATTTTTATTTTATAAGAGTTCACTGCTCATCATCATTATTTTTATTTTCACTATTGCACATAATTTGTAACGACAGGGCCCCTTGGGCCTTAAATATGCAAATTAATTATTATTAAACAAATACGATGAGATGGAGAATCGCCTGGGACTCGCGGAAATCCAACATCTCCTGATTTTCTGTCTAATGCCGTACTTCACGTTTGAAGGTACGATCTACGAGCAGGTGAAGGGGACACCACTGGGTTCACCGATTTCGGGAGTCATAGCCGAGGCGGTCATGCAGCGGCTGGAGTCGTTGGTTTTCCAACACCATGAACCGAAATTCTGGGCAACGTTTTGTGGATGACACCTTCGTAGTCATCGAGCAAGATTAGGTGCTCACGCTGAAGGAACGTCTCAACGGCGTCTTTTCGGACATCGGCAAGGAAGAAAAGAACAATCAGCTCGCTTTTCTTGATGTCCTCCTTTGTCGAAAAGATTGTAGTGGTCTTAAGACTTAAGTCTTCAGGAAAGCGACAAACACGATGCAAGTACTGAATTACAACAGTAACCACCCAATCAGCCACAAATGCAGTTGCGTAAAAGCAATCTATCGGCGTGTCTAGACGCACTGCAGTAAAGAAGAAACAAAGTTGCCGAGGTAGAATACCTCCGACGGGTGTTCAGAGAAAATGGCTACGCTCGCAAATTCGTCAACCGGTGCTTGCGCAAATGTGCTGGCCAACAATAGTGCACCGACCCAAAAATATGGCGCTTAATCTCGTATGTCATAAACGCATCAGAAGCAGTCGGCTGCCTTCTCGCACCACTTGGAGTTGGAGTCGCGCTCAGGCCGGAGGCAACCATAATGCGTCAGCAAATGAAGCCGAAAGACCCACTGCCACGGCAAGAAACATTTGGGGTCGTCTTCAGGATCTAGTGCAGTTGCGGTCAAAGCTTATATGTCGGAGAAATTGGCAGACTTCTCAGGACGCGAATTGCCAAACACGCCGCTGCAGTGCGGCGAAAAAATGCCAATTCTAAAGTTGCAGCTCATTCGACAAGACCCGCCCACATCTTCAAATGTGATGAGGCCAAAATTCTTGCAAGAGTTGACAATCGGGTGAGCCGAAAACTACTTGAGTCGTGATTCACGGGCCCCCAATCCATCAACAAGTGCAACGATTTGCCCAATCCATATTCAATCCTGAGATTGAATTGGTCAAAAGCAAGCCGTCACTTGAGGAATGGGCAGGCCAACGCCTCATCGTACGCCAACACCGGGGAGCCAAACGGCCGAGCAATCATCATGCCCGAGCTTACCGCCCGTGATGAAATTTCAACAGGTCAGTACCCCCGCGTGCCGTCCAACAAGCATTCCACGCACAAGAAGGCAATTGACGTTAATTGTCTCTGTATGCTTGCAGTAATTATTGTGTCCTCAAATACTGCAAACGTCTGTGCAAACTTAACCTTTCTGTTATTCATGTCTCTGATGACGAATCCGCGACGGATATCAAAACGTCAGGCGAATAAACATATTTTCCCAGCCGTCAAGACTTCGTCTTCTCAGACGCTATTAATGATTAAAATCGCTGTCTTTAGATTGCAGCACATAATCAAAGAAACAGAGCTGGCAGGTATCACAAGATCGTTTCTCGAGAAAGTCATGGTGACCAGTACTGAGCATGTTTTTCGCTGTCAAGTGACCCGTGCCGTTTTTCTTTGATCAGCGTCTCCAAGATATTCGATCCGCGGGAAGTGTATTATTTGGCCTAAAGTTTTCAAGTGACGTCGATTGGCCATGGTTGCGAATAGGCATTATGTGCTACTCCTTTCAGCACGAAGATAAGGTTTCGCTCTCAAAAGCAAGATTAGATACTTTACAAAGAATAGGCGGAACAATATCATTTGCTTCAGCTTTTAGAAGGCTATTTGGGATGCCATCTGGTCCTGGACTATAAGATTGATGATAAAGACGAATGGCTACAGTCACGACCCAGAGGTTAAAACTTATGTTTTCGAGTTCGGCAGCCGTCCAAGCCAGAGAGCCGGAGGTGCAGTGAGCGAGCTTACACTAAACGTTTTGGATAGGGACTCATGGAAGCTATCGGCTGTCAACTAAGCGTCAGCTATGGGGTTTCCTTAGGCATCTTGAAGAATGGGGTGTTGCTTTTTCCTGTGCTTTTTACTGCAGGCGAAAATAGTTTCGCAACATTAAGCGAATGATTTTCAGCGAAGTGGGCCGCATCGGCTATCTGGTTTTCATCGGAGAGCATCTTAGCCTGCTAAAAGATCAGTGTGATCAAGGGCAGAACGGAAGTGTGGTTTTGCCAATGCAAACAACGAGAGAGTTAACGAAGCTTACTACGGAAAGACAGAGGAAGGGACACTTCATCCTTGACATGTATAACTTTCTTACAAGGACAACGGGGAGGATGATTGGATCTAGCACTTTGTACAGTGCATCGATACAAACATTTACATCCAAACATTAGAAAAATTCAGACCAGTCGAGAGCGTTTAGATGTGCCAGTAGGTCCGCCGTGTTTGCTGATGGGAAGTCATGATAAAAAATATACCTTTGGGAATAGGGTTCATTCGCCTCTATTTCTCTTTTATTAACAACTGTAACGTGGTCTGAACTCCCAAGTGAGTCTAAGAATGATACTGAAACTGTTTCGCATCCCCTTTAAAAATTAGGTCGAGTAGGTTTGCTCCTCGAGCGGGAAAATCGACTACCTGATCCCACATGCCGATATCTATTGCCTCAAGTAAGTTCTCGAACTTTAAAGGACTGGATGATGAAAATAATATGACTTCAGGAAGGGAAAAATAGCCTGCAACGAAGCAATGCTTAAGACTCAAGTCAGCTGCGGCATGAAATGCCTGTGAGAGACAAAGATCGTAGTTCACATTGGCATTAGGTGGGCGATAAACACAGCCAACAAATAAGGAGTATTTGTTTTTTAGATCAACTCGTAGCCAGCAGCTCTCCTCCACCGCTGTGAATTGTGGATATTCAAACGGGATAAATGCATGTGGCTGCTTTATAAAGACGCAGCTTCCTCCACCACGGCCATTGATTTTTCGCAGCTAAGTGAATTTTCAAATTTTAAAGGGATTTTATTGGATCCTGTCGACTTTGTTGGCATAGTTGTTGTTCATAATTCGAATTTCTAACCCTAAGCTACTCCACAAACCGGTGGTCGTTTTCTTTTACTATAGGTGAAAATATACAGTTTTCTACTGTTTCAACCGACATAGCCGCCTAGGAATACTCTAAGATTCAGTTGAAAAAACACGTAATTAAGTACGTGAATATTAAATCAGTCAGTCAGTCAGTATATTTGAGGGAAAAATAGGCTTGCGCCTTTGAACTCCCTATTTGTCACATCGAAATCTCAAGAATTATAAACAATGTTAACAAGTTTTCAGTCAGGAAAATATAGACAGTCAAATGGCGCAGTGGTGTTTCAAGGTTAATTTGTCACATAGTTCACGTTGTGTTGTAGCATGTGTATATCAAGTCGGTGTTTGAATATCTCCACAGATTGGGACATAACAATGGCCTCGGGAAGGTTATTCCACGGGTCCACGACACGATTAGAGAAAAAATTCTTCCGTACATCCAATCGTCCTTGGGGCACATAGAGTTTGAAGGGATGCCCCCGGAGATTAGTTGTAGTGGCGAGTTGGAAGAAGTCGTCACACATGAGAGCGCAGTCAAAGCCACGCACGATACGTCAAAGCCACGTACGATACGTATATTTTTGTATATTTTGAAATAATACTTTTTTTCCAACAAGTAATAGTGTACACTGGTCAAAATATCAATCCAGATATTTTTTACCCTACATAGCCTCATAATTTAACCCGACATAGCCTCATCTGAATGTTTATTTTAGATTGCAAATTTTAAAAAGATTTCGCAATTTCCACCAAGATTCAGTTTACACTTGTTGCAATATCAATCGAGTGAGTTTTCATCCAATTTTATTTTCTGTACAAGAGAAGCTTTCTTTCATTGCCTTGATTAAACATATATCTAACTGCGCGCGCGCTTCAAATTGCGGTTTCAATTTCTCGTCCTTCGTGGGAAATATTATTTTCGGGATTTCGGTTCACCTAGCCCTCTGGCGGACATTCGTTGTTAGCTATTGGATTCAATTTCGCAATAACTCCACCCTCAGAGGACACGACAGGACATTAGTCAAAACAAGCATCATCTCCGTCACTGCCTTCTGTCAACAATTCTCCCGGATTCCAGCTCTCTACAAACGGCTGAGTCGTTTCAACAACCTTTTTCATACAGTTGAACGCTTTATACATATTGCACAGAGCTTTAATATCGTTTATCATCAGTCTGATCTATTATGGGAGACAAACATAAACGTGTAGATCAGCTTGTAAAAGTTGCGGCACGAGAGAGACTTGAACCCAAAACCTGTCGTTCGTCGGTATCAGTCGTTACCACTACACCATCAACGTCGACTGCTGACTCTAATTTAATTTGGTTTTAAACCCCTAGTCGCAATTTAGAGGGCAGAAGTCGCAAGATTGATGGGATGAAATCACCCCCGCTAAAAGGGCTAAAAGTCTCTCGAGTTCAGTAGACTCAATTTACGAACACCAAGTTGAGCGTGTAATCAACTCCTCCACGAAGAAACAGGATGACAGCAATCAAAATTGTTTATTAACAGTCAAAAAGCAATCCACTTTATTATTTGATTCATTAACGGTCTGTTGTGAAAAGATTGCGACAGAAAAAATTGAAACTATGTGCTATACAGCTTTGGAAGACGGGAAGGAATGTTCGCCAGTGCCTGCATTCGAAATCCCGACATCATCGCAACAAGGAAAAAAGGTCATGCCACCGACCGGATTCGAACCCTGGATCCCCCGCGTAGAAGTCGAACGGCTACCTCACTTCGCCATCACAGGATGCCCCGATGGTTTCCAAATTCCCTTTCTTACTACGGAAGCTTGATCTAGAAATTTTTGAAATCTCCTCCTGCCAAGCGAACTAAAAGTCGTAAAAGTTTAAGGGATGTAACCCATGAAGATGAAGCCTCCGTATCATATTTTACGCTTTTGAACAAATTTAAAAACCTTGAGAAGGTGGTTAATAGTCTTAGAGTGGAGATGGATGAGCTGAAATTTTTTTCTCTATTTCTCCCTCGTGAGGAGAAACCGGCGATGCGTGAACTTGAGCGAGAAAACCTAACGTACGGAGAAACAAAATCCCTCGCCGAAGTGTCTAAGCACAAAAATGATCCGGCAGCCAGGGTGCTTGACGGAGTTAGTAGTCTGCCATGGACAGGGGAAACGGTCAACCCACTGACTTCCAAGAGAACGAAGAAGCGCTCTCGGGCTCACAAAAAAGGCCGACCAAGCCCAAGTGCTAATATAAGTAGGCCGAGATTGAGCACAAGCCAAACAAAAAGGGCACCTTCGCAGGCCAAAACGAACAGGAGCGCTGAACCTCGAAGCGAATATGTCCTAACAAACCCTAGAGAAGCAGAAGGGGATGACAGTCGGAAGGTGAGTACCACTCGTATAAACTGCATAGTCATAAAAGGCATGACAGAATGTACTTTCGATACCCCGAAATCAAGATTAGAAGAGGACAGGAAGTTATTTAAAAGATATCTGAAATTCCTCCTAAAGGGTGAGGAAAAATTCGAAGTTCTAAAGGCATTCCGAATGGGCCGTATAACAGACTCAAAAGATGAACAACGCCAACCAAGACCGTTGAAGGTTGTTCTGAAGATTGAGGCTGAGGTCCAGCTATTGTAAAGGAGGAAACCAATACTTACATACTCACACCCGACGGTTTTTTTTTCAGCGGGATTTTTCTACCGAGGAGCGGGAGAAATGGAGATTGCTAAGAGTAGAAACCCGCAGGAGATGCAAACTCGGCGAGAGCAATCTTCGAATTCTGATCGGGGAGATCGTCCAGGTCCCGAGGTCACTCCTCTGGAGAAAGCCGATAACATTAACAGCCTAGTCGGGATAGAAAACAGTCCGTCTCCATCAGCACCGATAGCCCCCTGCATGCAATCTCACGCAAGAGGCAACCGCCTGCATAAAGTGGTGAATAAGTCTAAATTGAGCTTTCTTTACACTAATGCCCAAAGTCTTCCCAAAAAAATTGATGAACTCAAGGCGGTACTTTCGGAGCGGAAACCTGATGTTGTTGCCATAACGGAAACATGGCTAAAAGCAGAAATTGCAGATTCGGTGATTTCGATTCCAGCATACCAGGTTTTCCGCAAAGACCGCCAAAACCGACAAGGAGGTGGGGTTGTCGTGTATGTCAGAACTGAAATCTCTGTTGTAGAAAGAGAACACACTCTAGCCCTGGAGTATGAGTCCATCTGGTTAAAGATCAAGAAGGCGAATTCACAGAACCTTGAATTCCTGGCCGTTTACCGGCCACCAAACATTCTGAGTGGAGCCGACGACTCACTCCTTGGTCTGGTGAAGGAAGCTGCTAGCCACCAGGAGGTTCTCATCGTTGGTGACTTCAACGCCCCTGCAATTGAATGGAACAACCTGACAGTTGAGGCGGCGTCAACTTCCTTTAGTTCCAAATTAATGGATCTCACGCTTGACCTGTCTCTAGTTCAGAACGTTAAGGGCATAACCAGATTTCGAGAAAACCAGCGGGCTACCTGTTTGGATCTCATTTTTACGAAGGATTCGTCCTACATAGATGAAGTTCATTCAAGTGCTCCGCTCGGTAAGAGTGATCATACGACGCTAATGTGGGATTACTCACTCCATACTCAACGGCTGAGGAAAACGGAGGACCAGCCAAACATATGGAAGGCAGATTTCAATTCAATGAAGAATGCACTATCGACCGTGAATTGGGACTGCCTACTCAAGGGGGATCCGGAGGAAGATTGGAGATCACTCAAGAGGGTTGCATTAGATCTGCTTAAGCGCTTTTGTCCGGTCAATGTACACAAGACGACTAGTCGCCCTGCCTGGTTGACGAGAGACCTTAACAGGCAACTGAAGAAAAAGAATAGGAAATTGAAGTTATTCAGGAAACCTGGGTCGTCAGTACACCTCGAGGTATTCCGACGCCAAAGAAATGCAGTAAAAAAATCAATTCACCAGGCCAGGAAAAACTATGAATCAAGAATCCTTCAACAGTCCGAAGAAAACCCTTAAATTATATTCAGCTATAGTAACAGTAGATTTAAAAACAAGGATCCTGTCGCAGTACTGAAGAATGATGATTGCGGAGAAGTCGTTGAGAATGACGAGAAAGCCAAGTACTGTAGCCGGTTCTTTGCCTCGGTATTCACTAGGGAAACCGAGCTCCATTTTGATTTTGCCAACAGTGCTCTTGCGAACGCCGGTCCGGCGCTTCATTCTCTACTATTTTCAACATCTGCAGTTGAGAGGGAGCTGCAGAGCCTCAAAGAAGCAAAGTCATCAGGTCGAGGCAATATACTAGGCAAGTTCTGGAATGAATTGGCAAGCGAACTCTCAGAGCCCCTAGCACATATCTTTCGTTCATCATTTGAACTAGGAAAACTGCCATCTGAATGAAAAATGGTAAATATTTTCCCGATGTACAAGGGCGGAGCCCGAACGAAGGTTAACAATTACCGGCCCGTCAGCCTAACTTGCATTTGCTGTAAGGTGATGGAAACGATAATTAAGAAGACGACAATGGAGTTCTTGGAGGAGAACAATCTACTGTCAGGGCTCCAACACGGCTTCAGAAAGAACCATTTTTGCCTTTCCAGCCTTCTACTCTCCACTGAGCAGTGGACTCGTGCACTAGATGAAGATGGTAAGGTTGACGTCATCTGTACGGACTTTAAGAAGGCATTCGACAGCGTCCCACATAAGCGTCTAATGTATAAATTGTCAGAAATTGGCATAAGAGGAAACCTGCTGGCATGGATCAGAGATTTTTTCACAGGGCGATCGCAAACTGTGTGCATCAGTGACTCAAAAACAAGCCCTACATATGCTCTGAGTGGCGTCCCCCAAGGCTCTGTCTTCGGGCCACTGCTCTTCCTTATCTATATCAACGACTGTGTCAACGACCTGGGTTGCAGTGCTATCATGTTTGCCGACGACGTCAAACTCTGGAGAGCGATCAGGTCTGACGCCCATAGGAAAGCGCTTCAAGAGAGTCTTAATCGACTTAGCTGCTGGTCTGCTCATTGGCTTTATAACTTCAACATTAGTAAGTGTGTGGTTTTAAGACTCCGTACTAGAAGGACTGATGAGGAGAACGATTCCTTTCAATACCTCCTCGATGAGCACCGGCTTTCAAATGTGAACGAACAAAAGGATCTCGGTGTTCTGATAAATTCCTCACTTAAACCATCTACTCAGTGTGTTAAGGCAGCTAAACGCGCGACACAGGTGCTGTTTGCGATAAGGCGGGCATTCGTAAACATTGACAAGGAGCTTTTCAGGAAAACCTACGGAGCGTTTTTTTCGGTCCTACTTGGAGTATACTGTCCAGGCCTGGCGTCCGTGGTTCAAGAAGGATTACCTGCACCTGGAACGAGTGCAGGCGAGGGCTACGAAGATGGTCAAGAATCTTGGCCATCTGCCTTATGTAGACAGACTGACTGAACTTGATCTTTTCCCTCTCAATTATAGGCAACTCCGCGGGGACCTCATACAAACCTACCGAACTGTATGAGGCCAAGACTGCGCTCTCGAATTTGATGATTTCTTTGAATTGGCTCGGACTTACCATCTGCGAGGTCATCCTTTTAAACTACAGAGGAAACCGGCCCGTATCGACGTTCGACGAAACGCCTTCTCGCAGAGGGTCATTGGAGCGTGGAACGGACTCCCGGAAGATGTGGTCCTCTCAGATACTGTTGACATTTTTAAACACAAACTTGATTCTCATTTGCTGAGAAACTGTGGCAGGTATAATGAACAAAGTGTCAGTAGCAGCACCTTGCAACTGGCTCACACTTATCGCTGATGTTAAGCCCACAATTTTACATTTGTGTTATGTACTATTCTTACGGTGGACCTATTATGCGATTTTGGTTATGAATAGGGAGCTCAAGGGCGAAAGCCTTCTTCCCTTCATAAAGTGACTTAAGTGACTTATATCCTTCTGATATTTTAAACTTCAATATGAAATTACAGTCAGTTTTTAGACGAAAATCCCCCCTCAACGACCCTCTTGGTGTTAAATTTTTCCAAGATCAACCCGTCTTAAATATGAAAAAAACTGAATCTTGTAATTTGGACACTTTTAATAATTTCATGTCTCAATATGGATGTTTGCTTATGGTTCTCAGTACCATCTTTGATGGAAATGTCTCTTCGCTCACTTCTCAGCAATGTGAGAAATTAGAGCCCTTCATCAATTTGGTGTCTACTAAGACCTGTGACCGGAAAAAAAATAAGTTATAATTTTCTCTTAAAGAATGTCCCAAAAAGTAAAATTCCGCTAGACGTTGCCTGTCAATTCCTTTACTCGTGTGGCTTTAACTTTAAGGTCGCAGAAGCTAAAAGATTGTCCTCTCGAAGAAAAAATCCGCCGATTTTGGTCAACCTTTTTTTGGCGATAGAAGTTGACAACCTCTTCTCTCAGCATGAGCGTTCAGCTGAATACCTGAAAAAACATAAGCTTTTTATATGTAGGGATAAAACCCCCATGGAACGTCGGATTTTGCCTACATCTGCAAATATAGGCCCAATCCTACCTCTAGTATTCCAAATGTGGTATCTGAGGTCGACGCAAGTTCACGTCCCTCCGGATCAGCGACAACGTTAAGTTTACCCGAAACCTCACTCGCAGTCCTTACTCCTGAGGCCGACGCAAGTTCACGTCCCTCCGGATCAGGCACAACGATAATTTCACCTGAAACCTCACCCGCAATCCTTACTCCTGGCTCGAGTGAAATTCCGTCACCTTCCGAGCGAACCTCGCCTGCTAAAGAGGCTAAACCTTATAGACCTAAACGTGCCCGCCGTAAATCGAAGCCAATTGCAAAAATCAGTAATCTACATAATTATGGGAATAATACTAACATTTCAGCATCTACACCAGATGTAAACACTCATGTTTTTACTTTTCCAATCCCCAAAATGGCCCACAATCCACAATTAATTCACTCAAATAATACTATGAATAGCTTCTCGCAACCATCAATGCCATTTTCGAATGCCTGTCCTCCGACAAATTATGCTGACACCTCAGTAACTAAAGCAGATGTAAATACTCGCGCTTATTATTTTCCAAACCCGCAAATTGCCCAAAATCAACACATAATCAAAATTACTAATTATGATCATAGTCTTCCATACACATTTAGGTCATTTTCAAACGTGCGTTTTCCGAAGAACTATATTAACTTTTATCGTTATCCTTTTTTACGGCCGCCTCCTACTTTTCTTACTCAACATAACAAGCACCCTTTCCTCAATTTTCAAGCAAATCTGCCGCCATACAATAATCCTAATATATTTAACAATTATATTTCAGCTAATTGTAGACCACAGCAATCTTGCTTTCCGCCTTTTGTTTCTCCCATGCCAGTTCCCTTTCCGCCACCAAGTTTTCCTTTTTTATAAACACGGATGAGCGTAACCTGCATCTCAGGGATACGCTCAGTATAGTTTCTCTAAATGCGAGATCAGTTGTAAATAAAATGACAGAGCTCAGAACAGTAGCTTTTGAGCATGATCCAGATGTTATTTGTATCACTGAATTTTAGGCTCACTCTCTTATTTCTGACTCAACGCTCGCTATCGATAATTTTAGTTTGTACCGACAAGACTGCATTGAAAAACGTGGTGGTGGTTGCCTTCTTTATATCAAATCATCTTTTGTACATTTTTCGTTTCATCTGAGCATTTCACCGTTTTCGGGAGATGTTTGCTTTATTTCAGTCATCGTCCCGCACAATAAAAAAGCTGAAATTGGCTGTGTCTCTAATCCCCCATGTTATTCTGGTAATGAAAGTGCGATCTGCGAACTGTTTGCAAAAGTTGCAGAAGCTGAAGTTGATGTCAAAATAATCATATGTGATTTTAATCTACCAGACGTTGACTGGGAGGCAAATACTTGTCCGCCAAAATTTCAAAAATTGGTCGAAACTATTAATTTTGCAAACATGTCACAACTAGTAATTCAGTGACTAGAAATGAGAGCATATTAGATTTAATTTTTACAAATGACGTCCACCCTCTCTTTTTGAATTTTCATCGTGATCGCTTTACAAGTGACCACGCATTAATTCAGTGTTGTTTTCCAGTGTCTCTTTCAAAAAAGCCTGAGGTCAAATGCAATAACCATGCATACTATTCTTTCAACTAATGATCCAATCTTTTTCAATGAAATTTTACAAAACCTTACAAAAATATCCAGACTTTTACCCCACTTAAGCCTATTAAATCAAGTTCAGCTTCCTCTACCGTTCCACATTTTCTCCAAAATAGACTTTAAAAAAATTACGGAAGCAACTTAAGGATCCGTCTAAAAGCTCTTTGTCGGTGAACTTAAGGATAGCGCAAATATTAGAATAAGCGCTAAAAATAAGGCTTGCACGAGATAAGCGTAGAGAGTACCTGGCACTAAATGATGCTAACTTTTCCAAATCCGTCCCTCAAGTCTTTTGTTTCCGGTCATCCGCTAAGTTTCAGAAAGTAATGCCGCGTTTACTCGATAATAGTAATCATTTTGTAAGAGAGGATTTGGCAAAAGCAGAAATGTTAAATTCCTTCTTCGCCAAGTTCTTTACAATTGAGACTAGTCCAACACCCGAAATACCTCTGATGTGTGATGCAAATCTCACTTCAATTGACTTCTCACCTACAAGTATTCATAAATAAAAAGCTCGTCTCAACAATCCACATTCAGTCGGGATGGATAACATTCCAAACTCATTTATTAAGCAATTAAGAGATTTTCCTCCTTTACTGAGCAAATTCTTTACAATATTTCTCGAAAAAGGTTTCATTCCTGATTCTTGGAAAACGTCTATTGTAATTCCAGTTTTTAAATCTTGTTCCAGATCTGACATTAAAAATTATTTCGGTGTTCATAAAAAACCTTCCCTAGCTTAACTGTTTGAAAAATTAATCGCCAATAAAATGACAGATTTTTGCGTAAGCAATCAAATATCAAATATATCTCAGCATGGTTTTTTACCGGACCGATCTTGTGAAACAAGTCATATGTCTTTTCTTAATCTCCTCACTTCTCTTCGAAACGACCATTTATCTGTGGTGGTCATCTATTTTGATCTTAGTAAGGCATTTGATAAAGTAACTCATTAGAGACTACTAGCCAAACTAGAGGCTATAGGATTTTGTAGTCCTCTCATTGACTTTATTAGATCATATGTTTCTAATCGAAAACAACAGGTCTTAGTGGGGTCCTCATACTCTACACCTACCACTATTTAAAGCGGTGTCCTTCAAGGTACCGTTCTGGGCACCCTGTTGTTCTTGCTTTATATAAATGATATTTCAACAATAGTTAAACACTCTCAATCGTATATATACGCAGACGACTTGAAATGTGTATACTCCTTCTTTAATTCCACGGCTGAGCGATGCTTGGAACGTATTCAATTGTATTTGGACGCTCAATCTGCGTGGAGCTCCACTTGGCAGATGGAGTTCTCGCCTTCTAGGTGCCAGTTCATGTGTTTTGGGCCTGAAAGGCTGCCACAGCCTATCATTTTTCAAGGTTGCCCCATGACTGAATGTGCTAACATTAAGAACTTAGGTTTAAGTTACACCAATAAATTAGATCTTTCACCTCACGCTGATAGAATTACAGCAAAAGCTGCTCAGATTTGCGGCTTCATCTCTTATAATTTCTACCTTCCCGAAATGAAGCTAAGACTTTATCGTATGTATGTGATTCCTATTCTCGAATACTGTTGTCCATTCTTCGATCTAATGAACGAATCTAGCCGTTCAAAAATTGAAAGTGTCCAAAGAAGTTTCACTAAAATGATCCTCTATCCGGCATTTTCAGATACTTCCTACTCAGATAGATGTGAGATAACGAAACTGAAATTTCTTTGGGTCAGGAGACTGGAAGCAGGGTTTTGCCTCCTGTTTCGCCTTAATAATAGTTCAAATCTCCCCAAGGTTTCTGCCCTTACTCCCGTTACTCGCCCTTACAACCTAAGAAATTCAACGTTGATTATACCTCCTCCTGCTTCTTCCACTTCTAAGCGATCTCTTTTTTGTGCTTCTAGGTATAGCTATCTTTGGAATAATTTGCCGATTGATATACGGGCGTTGAGTAGTCTATGTGCATTCAAGCGAAGTCTGCACATTTATCTTAACACTAAATCTATTAACCTTTTGTTTTCCTAATCTTTTCCGGGCAGCTTTCTCCACGATCCCGAGAAAGGACCATCTCAAATTTAGGATCCCTTCTTGAAACTACCTTCCACTTACTCGTGTCCCCCGGAATCAGGACGCAGTCTTGACGGCTCTGGTTTCGCTTGTCATCAACCATCATCAGGGCCTTATATTTGGTCACATCTCAGAAATCCCCAACGATGGTCTTGTAGATTTGACGGACTTTTGGATATCATACGGCGGTGCCCATCACGATCATAAACTGGTGGGTTCCCTATGTTCTTTTATGACGCACCGGTTTAAGAACCCGATTGTTATGCCGGGAACCCGTCTATACCAGTAATGTTTCGTTAATACCTATTGTTCTGCCCCACGCTCAGCTTCGACTGAGTTTGCTTCCAAGCCCCCCCCCCACTAACAGAAGCAGTGGGTACCAGAATACATAGTCAGAATCTAGATAAGGGTGTGGCTCTACTGGGTGTGCCCTTGAATTTCACCTTCCACATAACACTGCTATATTCATTTTTTTCGAATCTAAAAAATTCGCTTCTAAACAGTTAAACTCGGCTTATAGCTATAGATTACGGATACTGTTTGTTAAACCAATTATTTCTAGTACTTCGTGGTATCGAATTTTTGGTTAATTGATGAGGCCCATTGGGCCTAAAATATACAACTTATTATTATTATTATTATTATTATTATTATTATTACTACTACTATTATTTTTATTGTTTCGATCGCTTCAAACGCATGCATAGCCTAGAACAGAGAGTAGAGAGTCAGCTACACAGGCCGATGCCCATGTCTTAGTTACCATAACAATGTCAAGGCGGTTGACGTAAAAAATAATCGGGAGCAGAGGCATTTTATAAATCAGTGATCTGGCATTTAAACGACCAATTTAAGAGGGCATGTCTTAGGTTTCGTTGGCGGGACAGCTAGGCTGTCACTGTTACCGGCTTCGACCACAGAGATGTGCCTTTGACTTGAACTATTTGTCCCTCACTTATTTTGAGATTTGTCTCGCCATTGGTGCTCCGTTTCTCCAGCTCTATTATTAGCTGTCTCATCTTTCTCCGCTGTTTCAACTTGAAATCCGGCTAAAAAAAAATTGCGAATTTAGACTTCAAAAGGGTGGTTTGCGCTCTACCAAGAGTTTCACCTGTGCTTCAGTTTATAAAGTAACTTTTAGAGGTAGTGGCCGAGAAATTGATTCTAGAGCTGTTGGAGCCTTCCCTATTCGAAATGCATTAAGAATGCGAAAAGACTCACCTGGTTTGAACTAAGTAAGTTAATTTTATATTTAAAGCCCAGAGGGACTCGTCATTGCAACCTTTGTGATATAATAATAATAATAATAATAATAATAATAATTTGTATATTTAAGGCCCAAGGGGCCCTGTCGTTACAAACTTAGTGCTATCGTGAAAATAAAAATAATGATGATAAGCAGTGAACTCTTATAAAATAATTGTCATCGGCTGTAAAAAAACTCCTAGATCGGTGAATGAGTTCAGCGGGCCACCGAGTTCAAAAAAACTTTAGGAGAAAAAACTGCCTTAATCGGTAAAAGGGTTACATGTGGTTAGTTTGGTACCTGATGTTGAGGGTTCGGGACGTTTATGGTCATGGGAAAAAATATCGTAAATTTAAGAAGGGGTCATCCGGAAGGCAGGAGAAATCAGTAGAAGTCAAGGCAACATCATCGAGTTGCGACCCACAAGATTCCAGAGCCAAAGACCACAGCGAATGTTGAAAAATCGGAGAAGAGTTCGCAGCCCTTGGAGGTGATGCTTGACTCTGCAGAGGAAAATGCTAACATATTTAGAAACCATTTTTGTATCCTGGGAAGAGCTTCAAATGCCAGGAGGACCCTTTTCAAAATCTACAACTTGCGTGTTTGGGAAGGAAACAGACAGTAACGACTTTATTTCCTCTAAATTTAAATGCTTATATAATTTGCCTTTAAAAATCGACAGTGTAGAAGACAGTCTAATATCGAGAGGAAGGTTGTTCCAAATAAAAGCATATTTTGAGGTAAAAATCAAGAAAGGTTAGAAGTGGAGCTACGAGGTGGTGAAATTATTATGGCAGAGTTACGAGTGGCGTACGGGTCGCTCAACTGGAAGGAGAGCGTTAATTTGTGGGAGATTAGGACTATTGTTAACGCGAGTCTTCTTATCCAAAGAAATGTAATGCTTGCTAACTGACATCTATCTGTATAACAAATACCCAGACCCAGAAACAGAAAATATTTTACGAGTGAAAACTCGCTGAACCTTTTCAATCTTACTACGGTCATGCTGGGTCGTGAGGCCAAAAAGCGGGCAGCAGTATTCTAGTATAGAAAGAACAAACGTGCGGTATAGTTTTAACTTCATTATTGGAAGGAAACATTTATGCGATATAAACCCACATATCTGTGCGGCTTTGGCAGAAATTCGATCTGCATGAGGTGATGATGCAAGGTTATTCTTGTAAGTAAGATCCAAATCCTTTATCGTAGATCTTTCTAACAGTGGGCTATTTTGGAAGATAATGGGTCCAGAGAGCCTTGCGGGACCAAAACTCAAGAAACTACATTTTGATTGAGAAAAACTCCATCTGCCATGTAGCGCTCCAACTTGAGAGAGTACGCAAGTCTGCGATAACTTTATTAACACAAGTACTGGCCGTGTCCTTAGAATATGAGTAAATACACTTAAGGTCATCAGCATAAATGAAATTTTCCGAATTATTTAGCACTGTTGAAATTTCATTTATGTAAAGAATGAAAAGGAGGGGACCTAAAAACGTGCCTTGTAATGCACCACTCGTGATCGGCTGAAGCATCGAGTAGCTATTGCCTCCTAAGACCTTCTGGCTGTGGTTAGACAGGTAGGAGGCAATGAAATCGAGGAGGGGAGGCCTGATGCCTAGGGCTTCCAGTTTCACTAAAAGGCGCCTATGAGGCACCTTGTCAGAAGCTTTACTAAGGTCAAAGTAAATCACGATGACTGATTGCTGTTCATTACTAAGTAAAGTAACCAGGTTAACGAATGCCAAGTGGCAGGTTTCGCATGATCTTCCAGGTAGAAATCCATGCTGTGAGGCACTTTATAGTTTATTTTCTACACAAAAATCGAGAATTTGATGAAAAATGATCTTTTCCAGAAGTTTGGCTAGGGCCGGGGTTTATGAACACCTCGGTAGTTATTTTCGTCCGAACGAGATCCTGACTTGAAGACTGGAAGAATAATAGATGTCTTCCATGAGTCAGGAAAGACACCGTTTAGAAGAAAAGCTGAGAATAGGTAACTTAGCAATCGGGGGAAGCTAAATACTCTCTTGATAAGTGAATTCGGAAGGCCGTCAGTTCCCGAGGAGTGCGAGTTTTTTAGACGGATAATGTGCTAACGAATTACTTATATGGAAAAATCTATGGTACTGATAGTATTGACTGAGCATTGCTGAAACGACGGGACCGGTTCACATTCCGTCGTAAGGTGTTTTGCAAAGAATGCATTGAACAGTTCAGCCTTCTCAGACTCATCTTGCACAAACTTTTTATTTTCATTCAGTAAAGGGGGGATTTCGTGACCTCGTTTAGCGAAGGACCGACGGCGGAACAGTTTGGCAATCAATTTTGCAGAGTTTAACTCGCTGAGTGCGCAAGATTCCCTCTGTTTGTCGTGCAAGCCGAATCTTAGACGCTAATTGGAAAATCTCTGCAATTCTAAGGTGCACAGATAATGAACTAGTAGACTGGTCTTTCAACTGTCTTTGCAATTTCTTCAGTCTAGACATAAGAAAATGAGGAACCGCAGTTCATCAGCGACTCGCCACCTGCCATTTGCTGTCACTGCTGATCGGGTATATATTCAC
>JAYGXS010000006.1:907570-921435 GCA_036362985.1 Ligula intestinalis
CCTCGCTCCTCCTAGGACAATTCTACATCGATATCCCCCATCAATTACGATCTTGGATATTGTGGCTGCAACCGTTCGTAAACAATTATTTTCTACACTGCTGGAATTATTTTTCTTGCGTGGACGATCTTTTGAAGTCGGAATTTAAGAAGATTTTGTTTTCCAACCAATTCTACCGAGACGCAACCTATTTAAACCGAACACAACCTCTTTAAACCAGCAAATTCGCGGCCTAGTAAAAGAAATCGTCAAGATCAGAATATTCTTGAGACCTTCAAAGGCTGAGTCGTTTCCCAATATAGAAAACACAGTTTCAAATAAATTTAAAGTGCGTATTAAAAAAAATAGCTACAGTATTTGTTAAGCTCCCTCTAATTATTTGTCGTAAGTCATATAAGGCTGAATTTTTATAAATCATCTTACATTTAAAGCAGTTTTTTATCAAAATTATGAGAACAAAAATTATAGCTAATCGTAAGATATCTGCTCCCAGACCCAAGCGATGCCTGACCACGCCTATTAGTCAATGCCTTAATATCAACATGCAGCCCATTGTCAAGGCTAAGCAAATTGATTTATCTGCATTACAGAACTGTAATGACTTCATGATGAAGTTTGCTTCTGTTTTATCAATACTAGGCAATCTGTTTGATGGCAAGTTATCAGATGTACCCTCGCAAGATTGTAAAAAGTTAGACTCCCTCGTCCATCTTATAACCACGGAAGCTTTTGATAGACAAAAGCGAAGCTTTAACTTTATACTAAAAAATTCCTCCATTATCAGTCGCCTTTTGGATATCGCAAAAGATTTTCTATGTTCGGGTGGTTTTAACTACAAAATTGCAGAAGCCAAACGCCTCCAATCGCGTAGCAAAAACCCGTCCGTCCTAGTTAAATTGTTTTCACCGATCGAGGTGGACTCAATCTTTGCTAAACTCCGCCGTCTACAAGGTCACAGCTCGGACGTTTCGTTGATGATCAGGTTACCTCTGCCGTTCCCTCATCTTCCTGACTCTGTTGTCCGCGATGGTCTCCTCCGGTCTCATCTCCCTGATGGTTGATCATGAAGCCAGTCAGATGGTGTAACAATGGTGAAAGACAGCCTCTGCTATTATATGATTTCTCCAATCACAAGAAGCGTTTTCAACCCTCATTCGTTCTCATCAACAGTCCTGTCTCATTTTCACTACAATCAATCCTCTCAACCAAACCCTTTAACTTTTTTGAAGCAGTTTTTTTTCTCCTACGTTTTTTTTTAGCAGGGGTTCGCTGAACTCCGCCCCAGCTTAAATGGTAGGAGTTTTTTTTCACTGCTTCCTTCTTAGTTCACCACGCGTTGACTACTATTTTAAAATGACGATATGTTGGTGAATCTGAATTTATCTACCAACACTACTAAACGCTCCCACTGCCTATGTGGGTGTTTCATGGAGAGCAGCATTTATCAACTGTGTATTTATTTTTACACAGCACTAAGTAAGCAATGACGAGGCCCTCTGGGCCTAAAATATAAAATTTATTTATTTATTTATTTATTTACATCTAATCACTCTCGACTAGTCTGAATTTTTCCAATGTTTGGATGTTAATTCTTGTACCAATGCACTGTACAAAGTGTTGGATCCACTCATCATCCACCTTGTCCCCCGTAAGAAAGTAATACATGTCAAGGATGAAGTGTACCTTTCTCTGTCTTTCCGTCGTAGGCAGCGAAAATCTCTCGTCATTTGCATCGGCAGAACGACACTTCCGTTCTGCCCTGTATCACACTGATCTTTGAGCAGGCCAAGAAGCTCTCCGAAGAAAAGCAGATAGCCGATGAGGCTCACTTCGCTGAAAATATTTCCCTTAATGTTGCGAAACTCTTTTCGCGTACAGTTAAAGCGCAGAGGAAAACGCAATACCCCATTCTTCAAGATGCTTTAGGAAACCCCATAGCTGACGCTAAGTTGACCGCCGATAGCTTCAATGCGTTCCTATCCAAAACGTTTAGTGAAAGCTCGTTTGCTGCACCTCCGGTTATCCAGGCTTGGACGGGTGCCATACTCGAAACCATAAGTTTTACCGTCTGGGATGTGACTGTAGCCATTCGTCCTTATCGTCAATACTATAGTCCAGGACACGATGGCGTCCCAGTTAGCCTTCTAAAAGCTGAAGCGAATGATATCATTCCGTCTATTCTTTGTAAGGTATTTAATCGTGCTCTTGAGAGCGAAACCTTTCCTTCGTTGTGGAAGGAATCGCACATAATGCCTATTCGCAAGCATGGCCGATCGACATCATTCGACAACCTTAGGCCAATAAATACACTTCCCGCAGCCTCAAATATCTTGGAGACCTTGATCAAAGAAAGGATTATGCGTCACTTGACAGAGAACAACCTGCTCAATACTGTTTAACATGGCTACATCGAGAAACGGTCTTCTGACACTTGTCAGCTCTCTTTCTTTGATTATGTGCTGCAATCTAGAGACAGTGGTTTTGCCAGTTATAGCGTCTATTTTGATTTTACTAAGGCCTTTGATCGGGTTGATCATAACCTCCTCCTTCTGAAACTAGACTTCTTCGGCATAGGTAGCAAGCCACTGAACTTCATATCTTCCTATTTGGGTGCTCGCACACAACGAGTAAAATTTCCAATGTTATCTCCAACCCCACGCATGTAAGGAGCGGTGTTATACAGGGTAGTGTACTGGGTCCGCTCCTATTTTGCCTGTTTGTCAACGACGTTTCAGATTGTTTTCAGTATGGCAGACCCTTCATGTACGCTGATGATTTAAAAGTCGCTTATCTATATAAACCGGCAGATCGCAACATCGTGCTCGAGCTGATAAAAAAGGATCTTCAGGCAGTCGCCCAGTGGTGTTGCACATGGCGCCTCACCCTTCCATGGCACAAATGTTCCATTATGATTGTTGGCGACGATCATCAACCGGAATTAAGCGTTGACGGCCATGAATTAAATGTCCCAGGAATTATCAAGGATTTGGGCATATCCTTCTCTAATAGTCTCAATTTGTCAGAGCACTGTGCCCTGATAGTCTCGAAAGCACGCCGAACCACCGGATTTATCCTTAGAAATTTTAAGACTATCAAGGTTAGAACTAGCCTTTATAATATGTACGTGAGACCTAGTCTTGAATACTGCTCGCCTCTATTCAGTCTTCTGCGCACTAGTGAACGGAAGAAAATAGAATCGGTGCAGCACTTCTTCACTAGAAGAGTTTTCACTACAGAACACCGTAACTTAACCTACCAACAAAGGTGCGAACTTTTAAAGCTGGATCCCATATGGCTTCGTTGATTGCAGCAGGGTCTTTTTTTACTGTTTTAACTTTTGAATGGTCAAAACTTTAATCCCTTTAGTACAATAAGGGAGCTTGAGCACTCTCGGCACGCCAGTCATCGAGACGTATTTTTATTTCTTCCTATGGCACGTACAGTTAAGTACCGGCAATTCTTTTCAGTAAATGCCATATCAATCTGGAATAAGCTGCCCAAAAGTATTTAAACCCAGCAAAACTACCCTATGTTTAAGAGAGCTATAACAAGTTTTCTACATTCAGGGCAACTTTCACGAATTTTGGGTGCTGACTCGGTGGAATCTGTCTTTCACTCTGATGGCGTTCGTGGACTTTGAACCCCGCCAGGCTTCATGCTGAAGATTATGCTGCTGAAGCAGCAGCCCGCAGTCTGCTAACCCTTCAGCCGATAGCGCGCAACTTTTGCCGACAACCATTGAAGGAAGACTGAGAACACTGTGTTCTTGTGCCAACCCTCTCCGTCTGGAACTAATGTTTTTAAACGATATGAAACAGTTCTCCTGCTGATGAGTCAACTCTGTTTACAACTGTACATTTATTCCGTTTGTTTCGTATCTTTGAAGGCAGGTTTTTTTCACTTGAAACAAACTGCCTATCTCGCCCAGTATTGACAAAACAAAAAACCTGAAACAAAACCAATACTGGCCGCAACATAGGGAGTTTGTTTTAGGTTATTTCCGGTTTTCGATGTGTTGGAAGGTGCCCAAGAGGTGCATTACCAACTCTTTACAATTGCCTGTAAACTGGCATAATAAACGTATTATATATATTATATTATGCAGGCGGTTGCCTCTTGCGTGAGATTGCATGCAAGGAGCTGTCGGTGCTGATGAAGACGGACAGTTGTCCATCCCGACTAGGCTGTTAGTGTTATCGGCTTTCTCCAAAGGAGTCACCTCGGGACATGGACGATCTCCTTAGTCAGAATTCGAAGATTGCTTTGGCCGAATTCGTATCTCCTGTGGAATTCTACTTTTAGCAATCTCCATTTATCCAGCTCCACGGTGGAAAAATCCCGCCGAAAAAAACCGTCGGGTGTGCATGTCTGAGTATTGGTTTCCTGCTTAACAATAGCTGGACCATGGCTTCACTCTTCAGATTTACTTTCCACGGTCTTGGTTGGCGTTGTTCATCTTTTGACTTCGTTATACGGCCCATTCGGAATGCCTTTAGAACTTCGAACTTCTCCTCCCCCTTTAAGAGGAATTTCAGATATTCTATAAATAACTTCCTGTCCTCTTCTAATCTTGATTTCGGTTTATCGGAAGAACCTTTCGTCATGCCTTTTATGACTATGTAGTTTATACGAGTGGTACTCACCTTCTGACTGTTGTCTTCTTTTGCTTCACTAGGGTTTGTTAAAACAGATTCGCTTCGAGGTTCAGTGCTCATGTTTGTTTTGGCCTGCGAAGGTGCCCTTTTTTTTGGCTCGTGCTCAAGCTCGGCCAACTTTTAGTAGCCCTTGGGCTTAGTTGGCCTCTTTTGGGAGCCCGAGGGCGCTTCTTCGTTATCTGAGAAGCCAATTGGTTGACCGTCTCTCCTGTCCATGGCAGATTATCAACTCCGTCAAGCACCCTGGCTGCTGGATTATTTTTATGCGAAGACGCATCGGCGAGGTATGCTGCTTGTCCGTTTGTTAGGTTTCCTTGCTCAAGTTCACGCATCGCCAGTTTCTCCTCACAAGGGAGAAATCGAGAAAAAATTTTCAGCTTCTCTATTTCCACTCTAAGACTATTAACTACATTCTCAAGGTTTGTAAATTTGTTCTAGGGGTAAAATATGAGACGGAGGCATTATCTTCATGAGTTACATCCCTTAAACTTTTACGATTTTTAGTTTGCTTGGCAAGAGGAGATTTCAAAGAACTTCTAGATTGAGTTTCTATAGTAAATAACGAAATTTGGAAACTATCACTCTATTCTGTGATGGCGAAGAGAGGTAAACGCTCTACTTCTACGCCAGGGGGTCAGGGTTCAAATCTGGTCGGTGGCGTGTCCTCCTTTCTTTGTTGCGATAATGTCGTGATTTCGAATGCAGGCACTGGCAAACATTCCTTCCCGTCTTCCAAAGCTGTATCGCACATAGTTTCAAATGTTTCTGTCATCATATTTTCACAAAAGACCATTAATGAATCCAAAGAAAAGTGGATTGTTTTTTGACTGTTGATAACCGATTTGGATTACTGTCATCCTGTGTCTTCGTGGTGGAGTTGATTAGACGCTCAACTTGGTGTTCGTAACTTGAGTCTACTGAACTCGAGAGACTTCTAGCCCTTTTAGCAAGGGGCTATTTCGTCGCATCAATCTTGTGAGTTCTGCCCTCGAAATTACGATTAGGGCTTTTCAACAAAATTAAATTAACGTGTACAGTGGACCCCGATGGTGTGGTAGTAACGACTGATAGAGCGAATTTCAGATTTATAAATTCGAGTCCCTCTCGCACCGCAACTTTGGCAAGCTTATCTCCACGTTTATTTTTTTGTCTCGCATAAGAGATCAGACTGACGATAAACGATATTCAAGCTCTACGGAATATGTATAAAGCGATCAACTGTATGAAAAATATTATTGAAATGACTCAGTCGTTTGTAGAGAGCTGGACTCTGGGAGAATGGTTGACTGAAGGCAGTGACGGAGATGTTGCCAGTTTTGATATATGTCCTACCGTGTCTTCTGAGGCTACAGTTATTGCGAAAGTGAATCCAATAGCTAACAACGATAGCGCGGTAGAGGGCTACGTGAACCGAAATCCCGAAAATAATATTTACCATGAAGGACGATAAAATTAAAAAAACTGCAGTTTGAACCGTGCCAGGTTAAGGACTCAGAATAAGAGTACAGTTTTTACTTGCCTCTTTCTTACTTCCTACAAGCTCGTATTTTGCCTGTTTGATAATCCCTTTGTAAGACAAAGACTACGTTGTGCATTTCTTTTCGGTCACATTAACTATTTATTAAGCTTTTTGTCCATCTGAACATCCCAATAACCTTCCATGCCTTTTCAATGCAATAGTTCTAATTCAGGACACCAGCTTTTTCAGTTGTGATCAAACGTGCACAATGTGAAGCGTCTGCTGTGAAAAAAGTAACGACTGTTACGACTCTACTTCCTGCGATGAGAAATGTCAAAGTGGACGTTCGTTACAATTTTGCATTATTTATGCTATGCTTTTTCCTTTAAATAACAGCCTTAAAGGCATGCAATCTATTGGACAGACAAAATACTGTTACCTACATATGCTGGAAGTTTGGCTTCTGAATGTTCAGAATTTCAAATACGGCATCACCATGAACGTATGTCAGTTTCTCATCTTCAAATTGCCACAAAATGGTAAACCGATACGACCAAAACTACGTTAGACGCCTTTTTCTGAAATAATATTTTAGCCACGTCAAAACCCTTGGAAACAGAAGAAATCTATAACAAGCTTCTTTTGTGTATACTCAATTATTTGGTCTGTTCCGGTTGTGTGCTTAGTCATCAGAGAGTTTGTTCTAAGTGGAACAAATTGTCTAAAAAGGTACAAAATATCAAAAGAAGTAATAATATCCTTGCAGTATAGGGTAAAGACGTTTCGGAGTAATCATGCTTTAGGTCTGGAAACACTGTCATTTATGGATGTCGGATTGATGCTTAAGCAGCTATATATTCAGCCGTGGTCAGTCCAAAAATTAATCTCATCGAGGTCAGCTACGGATATTAGCAGGCCAGCTTCGTCGAAGTGATTAGGTTACTTAGGAAAACCCTTGCTGATGCGATCTTCAGGCTGGATTTTGCAAGATGAAGAAAAAAAGTGCGACGCAATGTCGAAGGCAAAGTTCATTAGCGGATTATACCGTACTCGCCAAAGACCACGCATCATGCGGAAATACGCGAAACATTGATTCTCTCTCGCTAATTGCTATCGAATAAGGTTGTGACTCAGATTATTTTATGTCTATTCTGAAGTCATTTCAGTCATGACAGGATACGGGCTTTTTGTAGAATTTTCCTCAATCACTCTTGGGAATATTTATTCTCGACTTTTTTAGTGGACGTTTACTTTTCTCGGCAATGATTTCACATTATTAGGTGGTTATGTAACTATGAAACACGCAGACAGCTTCTAGAGAAAAAATGTTTAAAGCTGGTTATTTATGTAAAAGCTTTCTATCGGAGAGAGAGGACCCCCGAATCGCACAATAGGCATAAGGCGCAAAGAAACAAGGTTAAGAGCCTGATATGAATTAGCCACCAAAACTTCGAGAGTAACCTAATAAACCGTGCAGTAGGAATTCCAAAGCTTTTCTACAGCTACGTAAGGCAATGTACTTGAAAAAGAAACCCTATTCCTCTCCTAAAAACAGACGATGCTGTACAAATTTCCGAGATTAACGAAACGGCGGAACATCTATCCTGCTTCATCGAATCGGTCTTTACAAGGGAGGCTGAGGTCACCGCTATTAACTGAAGTGTAGGTGTGATCCTGACCATAGACTCGGTTGCACTCATGGAAGCTACCGTTCTGCGAGAACTTCTACAACTTAAAGAAACGAAGTCGTCAGGTTCGGATGAGATACCTGCAAAGCTATTAAAAGAGCTAGCCATCGAGTCGGCGGTACCCCTGAACCTTATCTTCCGAGATTATCTTAATACTGGACAAGTGCCACCCGATTGGAAGGCAGCGTGGATCTCACCCATCCACAAAATGGGAGTCGGGTGACTGCAAATAACTATAGTCCAGTCAGCCTCACCTCAGTATCCCGCAAACTTATGGAACGCATAGTCAAACGTGAGCTGATGCACATTTATGAGCAAAACAACTTCGTTCTGATAAGCAGCACGGATTCCGCAGAGGAAGGTCCTGTTTGACCAATCTGCTCTATTGTCTTGAACACTGGACCCGAGCGAGCGATGAAGGGAATACGGTGCATACAGTCTTCGTAGACTTCAAGAAAGCGTTTGACACGGTGCCTTATCAACTCTCTTATACAAGTTCAGCCGCATAGGCGTAAGGGGAAACTTTTTGCAGTGAGTAGCGAACTTCTTGACTGGGCGTACCCAGACCATATGTATTGACGAACAGCGGTCGGCGGAGGTAGCAGTTGAGAGCGGGGTTCCACGGGGATCTGTTCTTGGCCCTTTTCTCTTCCTTATATATATATATATATATATATATATATATATATATATATATATATATATATATACTGCTATTATGACTTGGCCGGAATCGGCCTGGCAGGCGGTCACCCGTTGGGGACCTCTGACCACCACATGAAATTTGTTTAGTTCGGAAGCCTATTCGATCGGTGTTCGCACATTCCTGAGAGAATATATATATATATATATTGATGACTGCATAAGCGGACTAGACTGCGAAATCGCAATGTTTGCTGATGACATAAAACTTTTCAAGGTCATACGCAACCAAGACGATGAATTAAACCTCCAGGCAAATTTGCATAGACTGGAGCAATGGTCGACCCTTTGGCTCATGCCATTCAATGTGGCCAAATGCAACCTAATGCACTTTGGTAGAATCAGCACTACGCCTCGGAGGGTGTATTACCTGAATCGCAGGCCGCTGCCAGAGGTAGATGCTCAGAAAGACCTGGGGGTGTGGTTCACGCCTTCACTGAAGCCATCACTCCACGTCCTGAAAGTGGCTTAATCCGCAATGTCGAGCTTGTATCTAATCAAGCGCGCCTTTTTTAAGTTTGACAAAGTTGTATTTGGCAAGTAATTTGGCACGTTCGTGCGACCTCAACTGGAATTTGCCATCCAAGCCTGGAGACCTTGGACAGCTAAAGACAAAAAACCTCGAAAGGGTACAAAGACGCACAAAAAAATTAGTACGAGGCCAACGGAACCTCGCTTATGAGACCCGATTAGTATATCGTGCCTTGTTTCCTGTGGATTACAGGCTGCTACATGGGTACAAAATCCAGGCATTTCGCATGTTGCGTGGTCGGGATTGCTGCCTGCAAACAAATGACTTCTTTGAGCGGGCCATCAACTCTAGGCTGCGAGGACACCCCCTCAAATTACGTGTAACCGGGGCAAGATTAGAGACAAGAAAATTCTTTTTCTCTAAGAGGGTAATCCAGGCTGGAATGCCCTTCCTGCGGATATTGTCATGTCCCCTTCCGTGGATGTTTTTAAGGCAAACCTATACCTATTTAATGAGTATCGTCACGATTAAGTACTTCAAATCCAACCACTGAAGAATTCCGAAGCTAAAAATTGAAGCGCTCTACATCAAAATCCTAAAATGCCAAGAATGCTATAAACATATACTAAAAGTAATTTGTAGGTAGTATTATTATAAGTACTTAACCAAATGGGTTTCAGCAATTATCTAGCTTTGACATCTCTGCTCACTATGCGATCTGCGCCGATCGTGTCTGAGGTCACATTTAGCGCACCTATGGTCCTAGGCTACGCGGCCCTGTCACACCCTTTCTCGTATCGATCGACTGCTGACGACGTGGCGGGTTCCCCGGCTATTGGCACAGCAAACGTGTATCATGGTCATCTCCGGTCTTCGGGACGTTCTCGTAACTCCGATGCCTCCTCCTCGTATGGTCCTTCGGATGTTTATATTACTCGTAATGGACTCCATGGCTGCCGTTAACATTCAAAGAAGCATCATGTCCCTATAATTCACATACTTTCCCCACGAGCGACAGTTTTTCTTCTAAAAACCACAAATGACATTAAATTTTGAATTATGAGACAGCCTTAGGAGTTTTTTCACTGTCTGCTCTTCTTTCTCAGTTACACTGCTGGTTCCTGTTAACTGAGTGTGAGTTTATTACTTGAAACAAGCAAGCTGTCGTCTTAAATTGTGTCAACGACTTCTTTGGAATGTTCAGCTATGCCGATGCATTTCTTAAATCCTATGTACCAAGAGGGAGTTCAAAGGCGGTTGCCTATAATTCCTTTGATAAATTTGACTTGACTTGACTTGAAGATACATCTTATTTTGAAAGTTTTGGTAAGCACATAAAATATACTCATTATTTATAATAAAAATAATCCTAGGTTTATTATGCCAGTTTACAGGCAATTGTAAAGAGTTGGTAATGCACCTCTTGGGTGCCTTCCGAAACCTCGAAGACCGAAAAAAACCTAAAGAAACTCCTTATGTTGCAGCCAGTATTGGTTTTGTTTCAGTTTTTGTGTTTTGTCAATACTTGGCGAGATAGGGAGTTTGTTCCAAGTGAAAAAAAACCTGCCTTCAAAGGTATGATACGAACGGAATATATGTAAATCTGTAAGCTGAGTTAACACATCAGCAGGAAAAATGTTTCAGATAGTTTAAGGACATCCGTTTGAGACGGAGAGGGTTGGCAAAAGAATACATTCATCTCAGTTTTCGTTCAATGGTTGGCAAAAGAATACATTTATCTCAGTCTTCGTTCAATGGTTGTCACTATAAGTTGCATGCTATCTGCTGAAGGGTTAGACGACTGCGGGCTGCTGCTTCAGCCGCATTAGTCTTCAGCAGTGAAGCCTGGCGGGGTTCAAAGTCAACGAACGCCATCAGAGTGAAAGAGAGATTCCACCGAGTCAGCACCCAAAATTCGTGAAAGTTGTCCTGAATGTAGAAAACTAGTCTTAGCTCTCTTTAACATAGGGAAGCTTTGTTGGGTTTTAATACTTTTGGGCAGCTTATTCCACATTTATATGGCGTTTACTGAAAGGAATTTCCGGTACTTAACTGTACGTGCCATCGGAAGTAATAAAAATACATATCGATGACTGGTGCGTCGAGAGTGCTCAAGCTGCCTTATTGTATTGACAGGATTTAAAGTTTGACCATTCAAAAGTTTAAACAGTAAAAACAGACCCTTCTGCAATCTAAGAAGCCCCAGGGTATCCAGCTTTAAAAGATCGCACCTTTGTTGGTAGTCTCAGTAACGGTGTTCTGTAGTGAAAACTCCCCTAGTGAAACAGTGCTGCAACGATTCTATTTTCTTCCGTTCACAAGTGCGCAGAAGACTGAATAGGGGCGAGCAGTATTCAAGACTAGGTCTCACGTACATATTATAAAGGCTAGTTCTAACCTTTATATTCTTAAAATTTCTGAGGATAAATTCGGTGGTTCGGCGTGCTTTCGAGACAATCAGGGTAAAGTGCTTGACAAATTGAGACTATCAGATTAGGATATGCCCAAATCCTTGATAAGTCTTAGAACATTAAGTTCGTGGCCGACGCAACAATGTCAAGGTCAAGGTGCACAAGTTATATTTCAAAGCTAAGTGAAATCGATATTTTTATCAGATTTCATCGTTACTTGCTAAAGTTACTAGCTTAATTGTTGTAATTTATTTACATATCTAACCCCTTAGCAACTGCTAAGGTCAACAGATACATTTTTTATACTATTTTACCGACATAGCGTCATTGTAGTTCCGGTAGATTCACGTTAAAAGCAAGTAATCTATTGCGTTTATACTGAATAATATCGAAAAATTTGGTACTTCATCAATTACCACGAAGAAATAATTTGAATTTCTCGATACACTCGATAATTTTCATCCTGCGTAGTCTCTTCGATAACTCAATTTTTCTGTCGCTGTTTTGTGCATAAATTTGCTTCAAAACATATCCTATCACTCAGCCTCTATTCAATATGATACCCAAGCCACAAATGAGACGTAAATTAACCCGGAATAACAATCATCCTAACGATAAACCCATCTGAAGAATGAAGAAACTTGATCTCGATGCTTAAGACAAATTAAGTAAGTTTTATAACCAATAAGCTTGTCTGTTTACGGACCTTGTTGCCATCTTTGATAAAAAAGGTATCTACGCTCACTACTCACCAATGTGCGAAACTAGAGCCTTTCGACAATATGGTGTCTAGTGACACCCGTGATCGGCAAGACAGGAATTCTAATTTTCTTTTGAAAAATGCTTCAAAAGATAAACAACCTATAGATGTTGCTGTTCAGTTTCTTTACTCTTGTGGCCTTAATTTTATAGTTGCAGCAGCTAAAAGACTCTCATCCCGAAGTAAAAACCCACCGATTCTCGTTACAATTTTTTCGGCGATAGAAGTAGACCTTTAATTCTATCAGCATGAGCGGTCAATCAACTATTTTAAAGATAATAAACTTAACGCATGCAGGGATAAAACGCCAATGGAGCGTCGGGTTTTATCTAAAGTAGCAAATGAGAACACTGGCTCCGGTTCAACAAAACCAAAAGTGGTCTCTGAGGCCGGCCCTCCCGCTCAGGTAAGCCCACATCCCTTCGGATCAAAGTCGGTTTCCCCTGATACTTCTCCCATTCACCTTACTCGTGATTTAAGTGAGATTGCAGCCTCGTCAAGTCGTTCTCCTTCTAAGCCAACCACGTCTGTGATAGCTTTAAATTCCGATAAACCTACGAGCGCCCCTGGTAAATGTACGTCAGTTTTCAAATTCGGCACTATGATTACCGATAACAACTCAGTATCTTAAAAAAGACCCAACCGCTCAAGCTAGCGCTTTTCCTATACCCAAACGTCATCAACATCCCCAAATAATCCAGCCAGATAATAAAGTTAACCGTTTTTCAAAACCAGTCATGCAATTTTCGAAGGCAAATAATCCGTCAAATTATGATATGATGCCTCAAAATCCTATATATATATATATGCCCCCTCCTGGTTTTCCCATGCCACACTTCAGCCACTTTTTCTATGGAGCCCCTCTAATATGCCTTTCTACAATATGCACTGTTCATTTGATAATAATTACTTGACAAACTGTAGACCAGGGCCAAGTTGCTTTCCGCTTTTTGTTTCTTCCGTGCCGTATCCCTTTCCGCCACCAAGTTTTCCTTTTTTATAAATACTGACGAGCGTAACCTGAATCTGAATTATACGCTCAGTATAGTCTCACTCAGTGCGAGATCAGATGTTAATTAGATGACAGAACTCAAAACAGTAGCATTTGAGCTTGATCCAGATGTGCGCGGTGGCACTTAATCTTGGACACACTCTCTTATTTCTGACTCGACACTAGCCATAGATAATTATAATTTGTACAGAAAAGACCGCATTGAAAAGCGTGGCGGTAGTTCCTTCTTTATAGTAAATCATCCTTTGTAGATTTCCCGTATAACCTGAGCATTTCGTCATTTTCTGGAAATTTGTGTCTTATTTCAGTCATCCTGCCACACAATAAAAAAAGTGATAATTGGGTGTGTCTTCAATCCTTTCTTTAAGTCAAGTAATGGAATGCAGCTGTGTGAAATGATTGAAACAGTTGCAGAGACTCAATTCGATGTCAGAATAATTGTAGGTGATTTTAATCTGCCCGACATTGACTGGCATGCAAAAACCTGTCCACCAAGATTTCAGAAATCGGTTGACACTATTAACTTTTCAAACGTGTCACAACTGGTCAGTTCAGTGAAAAGAAATGACGAAATATTAGATTGACATTTAACAAATGATTTCGACAACTTTTTTATGAATTTTCATCGTTATATTTTCACAAGTGACCATGCCTTAATTTGTAGTGGCTTTATCGCTACAAATATATAAAACGTCTTAGCAAATAC
>JAYGXS010000006.1:936435-976541 GCA_036362985.1 Ligula intestinalis
GTATTTGCTAAGACGTTTTATATATTTGTAGCGATAAAGCCACTACAGGCTTACTTAAAGCACAAATTCACCCAGGACTTCTGTCATTGTCCCCGTCAGCCGTCCCTGCAACCTAAGAAACTCGGCACTTGTTATAGCCCCTCCTGCATCTTCCTCATGTAAACGCTCTTTGTTTTTTGCTTCCAGGTATAGCTTTCTTTGAAAGTACTTGCCAATCGAAATTAAATCGTTTACCAGACTGTCTTTTTTCAAACGGAGACTGCAAATTTATCTTAACAATGATTCTATTAACCTTCTATTCTCCTCATCTTTTCCGAGCAGCTTTCTCAATGACCCCGCGAAACGACAATCGGGAATTTAGGAGTTCCCTTTGAAAGTTTATTCTCTGCCTCGTGTCCCCCGAGAACTTAGATGTTTCCATTAACGACCGCTGAATCAAAAGAAACCACGCGGAAGTATTCAGTCTAAAATGCTGCAGTTTTGTTTTACTAATCACCTTCATCAGACCACCCATACCTATGTCTGCTCTACTACTATGTTCCTACTACTATCTTCCTAAGCAGTTTTTTTCTCTTGCACACTTTTTGAACATGTAGGCCCGTTGAACACTGTCTCCATTTTCACTGTAACAGTTTCTTTTTAACAACCATAAGTTTACGTTTTTAGTTAAAATTTACCTGCAAAACATTGCTAAATATTGCCCCAAAAGGACAATTTTTGCTGACATTATTTCGGCTTTCTACGTGTACTTGCACAGATTGTCAAATTATTTTTTAATTTTTGTTTTTTTTTAAACTAACTTTGTACAGATAGTGCCGTACTTGTGCTGAAAAATAAAAATTACAAATTCTTAATTCAGGTTGATGATCGTCGCCAACAACCAAAACGGAACATTTGTGCCATATAGAGTAAGGCTGCATGTGCAACACTACTGGGCGAAGGTTTGAAGATAATTTTTATCAGCTTGAGCACGATGTTGCAATCAGCCGCCTTATATCGATAAGCGACTTTTAAATCATCAGCGTACAGGAAGGGTCTACCATACCGAAAACAATCTGAAACGTCATTGACATGCAGGCACAATCGAACCGGACCCTGTACAATACCTTGGTTAACTCCAATCTTCACATGCGTGTGGTTGGAGATAACATTGGTAGTTTTTACTTGTTGTGTGCGAGCATCCAAATAGGAAGGTATGAACCTCACAAGCTTGCTACCTATGCCAAGGGAGGCCAGTTACAGAAGGAAGTGGTTATGGTCGACCTTATAGAGATGAAGTTTCCTCCGCCTCGGCTATTGTTTTGATCGTTCCGAACGCATGCATAGCCTAGAACAGAGAGTGTTGAGTCAGCTAAACAGGCCAATGCTCATGATTTAGTTACCATAAGAATGTCTGGGTGGATGACGAAAACCAGAGTCTGGAGCAGAGGCATTTTACTAAGCGGTGATCTGGCATTTAAAAAGACCAATTTAAGAGGGCATGTCTTAGGTTTCAGTGGCCGGACAGCTAGGCCGTCACAGTTCCCGGCTACGACCAAAGAGATGTCCTTTTGAATTAAACTATTTACCCCTCTCTTATTTTTAAATTTGTCTCGCCATTGGTTTTCCGTATTTTCAGCTCTATTTTTAGCTATCTCATCATTCTGCGCTCTTTCAACTCGTAATCCATCTGAACGAAAGTTGCGAATGCGAACTCCGTAATGATAGTTTGCTCTCTAGCAAGAGTTTTGCCTGTGCTTCAGTTTCTAAAATAACTTACAGAAGTTGTGGCCGAGATATTGATTCAGGAGCTAATGGAGCCTACCCTATTTGAAATGTCTTAAGCATGTTGAAAGACTCACCGGGTTTTAGCAGCGGTTTGCCGTATACTCTCATAAAGCACACGCCATGGTCAATGTGTTCTTGTGCAATTGACGACTTTGCCTCTGGGACCCCCTTTACAACTATTTTCTGCTTGCGACTCAATGGGGCACATGTAGCGTGCTCACGTGTTTCGGCCGAGGGAGCAATGGTCAATTGACGAAAGAAACAACTGGCAGTTCTCGTAAAAACGTGCAAGGATATATGCCCGAAATGACGGCTCTTCAGTAACAGCCATACGGTATATTGCACGCACTACGGAAGCATATGCATTCGAAAACTTGACAAAGGGATTATTTTCCAACGTTATTTCACATGTGCTGCTTTATTTACTCGGAAGTTGTGCATGAACGGGCTTTCTCTACGTGTTAAACTGCTTGGTCTGCATTTGAGTAAGAGGGAGTTTACTTTTAAAATCGTTGGAGTTCAGGAGATAGTGCACCTATTTTATTATCGGAATTCAATTTACTTGGTGGGAAGTTCCAAGGTCGCCCTGGTTGTTGGCTGAATAAAACTGTCTGAGTTTAAATCGAGTGCGTTTGTTGCGAGCATTTACGGATGGGTACGCAGGTGAGTTGTGATGCTGTAACGGCGGGCATTCGAATCCGGGGTGCCTCAGAAAAAGGGCTGTTTTGAGCTGGTTGATCGAAGTGTCTGTTTTTGTGCCTCTTCAGTTGAAGGAGCTGCAGAATCTACGCCGAAAGTAAAAATTGTATCTGAGGAGCCTACGGATTGAATTATCCTTCCCTGCCGAACCATTATTCTCTACCAAACTTGTGTTGACGTTTGCCACTTTCGTTCTTAGCCCATTTCCTACTTGTTTCCCCCCTTTTCGTATTCTCTTTATAATAAACTCTGGTTCCCAACTCCATTTCTATCATCTTACGTATGCCTGGAAACGAGTTAGAAAGAATGACTGAACCAGCTGACGAGAATAACATCAGTGAATTGGCAGTTATCAACCAAGGACCTGCTTTGAGACAGCAAGAATCATCCTCTGTTGAGAATTTAAAGCAGGAGTCCAGCAAGACTGCTACAGTTGTGGCAGCGCACCGATTTGCCCCACAGCCCGCTGCATACCCCTCTTCTAGTACCCCTGTTTCTATCCCTACTTTTGATGGAAGTAAACCTTTTTATGGTTTGGCTACGGCTTGCCAAATTCAACCTTAAGAGGACACATGAGGCAGAAAAATCTCGTTTCCTTCTTCTTAGTCTTTCCCCCGCTTATTTGGCGAAAGGTCACGAGGATGGCCTCTCTGATGCTACCCCCTTCGATGCGCTGTGTTACCGCTTGACCAATTTGTTTGTCAATACCCATTCCTTACGTGACGCTCTTCAGCAACTTAATTCCCGAAATCTTCGTCCAGAACAGTCTTTCGCTAGTCTTTTCAATGACATAGAACGCCTTACAGCTGTGGCTTTCCCCACTCTCGATGAAGATGATACTGATGCCCTTGTTTTACATTATTTAACAGAGGCGCTTCGTGACCCAAACCTTCAATGGGAACTTGTGCTGCAGCCTCCAGCTACTATTGAGGACGCCATTAGTCTCCCGGAGCGCCATATGCGCTTCGAACACAGTCTCCCTGCCCAGCCCACCGGCCTTACATCGTTGCCGTGGCGAACCACAACCTCTTCCTTCAATCTCCGTCCTTTTTTTAACAACCTCCACCCTTCTTGTCGCCGTCATTTTCCCGACTCCAACCATTTTTCGGGACCCCGTCATTTCACTCGTTACCAGAAAAGCTCTTTTCCCCGCGAACCTCGCCACCCACATCCCGATAGCAATCATTCCTGCGCCTGCGATCGTTCGTCAGGTACGCTGTTCGTTTCTTCATGCTCCCCATTGTCTAAGAAAGTTTGTCCTTTTTATACTACCATCACGATAAACAGTCAGCCAGTACGGGCACTTATAGACACGGGCGTCACTGTATCCTTAATAAGCAACCACTTGAGAGTACCCCTTTGCTTTGGCCAGTCGATTTCGGTCTGTCCTTTTACACGTCTTAAGTCAACTGATGGCTCAGCTATAAGATACCTCGGTTCAGTGTCCGTCAATGTCACCCTTTCCCATGCTACTGTCACACATACCTTTTTAATTCAACCACATCTTACCTAGGATGTGATCTTAGGACTTGACTTCCTAGCGCTTCACGGCTGCCTTATCCACGTAAGTGGTCGCACCGTATGATTCACTCATCCCACAGAGAAACCCAAACAGAAAGCAGATTTTGACGACAAAGCTATCTGCGCGGCCATCGATGAATACGTTTAATCTCACCTGTCCGTATCGCCGACATCCTACCACAATCGTCCCTTGACGACCCAAATTACACTGCGTTACGCCACTTGCTTTTGAGGTTTTAAGATATTTTCGCTTGGGACGGTTTTACCCTCGGTCGCACGAATATTATTCGCCAAACCATTGATACTGGCAATGCCAAACCCGAATGGCTGCCGCCCCATCTGATCCCCGCTCATTATCAGAAGGAGGTACGCCGACCTTCCGACCTTCTCATTCTCCTTGGGCTTCCCCTGTGACCTTGGTACCTAAGAAAGATGGCAAGTTACGGTTCTGCATCGACTATCGGCACCTTAACGCTCTCACTAACCGTGACTCCTTCCCAATACCTCACATTGAGTCTACCCTCGATTACTTAGCCGGGTCGAAGAGGTTCTCAACCTAAGACCTCAAGTCAGGCTACTGGCAAGTGGAAGTAGAACCGTCTCATCGTCAGAAGACAGATTTATCCTACCTCATGGACTGTTCGATTTCGATACCATTCCCTTCGGGCTTTGTTACGCGGTGGCCACGTTTCAACGTCTTATCCAGGCTGTTCTGGCCCACCTGTTTCCCAGCCACTGTCTCATTTACTTGGATGATGTCATTGTGTTCGGAAGGTCAATCGAACAGCATAATGCGAACCTGCATGCCATTTTGACGGCCCTCCGCGGCGATGGCCTACGGTTGAATCCGAAAAAGTGTCACTTCCTCCGTACCCACGTTAACTTCTTGGGCCATGAATTTACAGCGGCTGGCATCCGAGTCTCAGACGAGAAGATAGACGCCATACGCGGTTGGCCCACCCCGACGAACTTCACCGAGGTCCGAGCGTTTGTTGGTTTGGCTTACCATTACCATCGGCTCATACGTAACTTCACAGGCATTGCACGGCCTCTTAACCGACTGAAAGAAAAGAAAGCGAAGTTCATTTGGTTTCAGGATTGTCGGGAAGCCTTCGACGAAATGTCATCACTCTTAATTAGTGCCCCTATTTTTGCGGTGCCTAATGTTGCAGTGGATGCCCCACCTTTCATTCTGGGCACCGACGCCAGCGCTTTCGCGATTGGTGCCGTTCTGTAACAAGCCAGTGAGGATGGTATGGAGAGACTTATTTGTTTCGCAAGTAGAACGCTGACCGCAATTACTGCACGTATCGTCGTGAACTGCTAGCAGTTGTACATTTTGTTAAGCGGTTCCGACCTTACCTACTTGGCAAGCACTTTGAGCTCTGCTCTGACCACAAAACACTCAAGTGGCTGCAAAGTTCTACAGATGCAGAAGGCCAGCTGGCCCGATGGCAAGAAATTTTGCAGGCGTACACCTTGAAAATATGTATATTGCCCCGGTAAGCAACACCCCAATGCCGATGCATTATCGCGCATTCCGCCCACGACCATATCCCAAGACCCCTAATTTGTTCAAGACTCTGTCAACGTAGTTAATGCTAGTGTGGAAACCCTGCACCACGGTTGTCATGGTTGATCATTTTACCAAATGGGCTGAAGCCACCCCCTCTGTCGGCAAGATGCTGCTGCCGTTACCACAGCCCTTTTCAACTATTGGATCTGTCGCTTTGGCGCTCCCTTGTCTCTACACTCCGACTGTGGTGCCAGCTTTGAGAGCCGACTGGTACGCAAATTGTGTGAGATGTTGAATATTTACAAGACCAGAACGACACCGTGGCACCCAGAAGGCAATGGCCAGGTCAAATAAATCAACTCTACTCTCATCCTACTCCTTAAAACTTTCGCGGGCGGACCTTACCAGAAGGTCTGGGATGAACGACTCCCTTTTTCTATGATGGCCAACCGGGCTGCGGAACACGCATCAACCGGGTATGCCCCATTCTTTTTGCTTACAGGACGTCCCTTTCGATTACCACTTGATTTCCGCATACCATCTACTCTAACCTCTCAATACACTCCAAGTTCATATGTGCGGGAACTACAGGAACGTCTTTTGTCTACCCATAACATGGTGTGACAGCACTTAGGCCCGGTGGCAGACCGGCAAAAAGAATATTTCGATAGGCAGGTGAACGGTACCCCTTTTCAACGGGGTGACTGGGTGACGCATGAGCGACAAGTTCCGCCCCTGCGTTCGTAGGCCAGGTTCCACCACTCTTGGGAAGGTCCCTTTGTGATCGGGGCGATTCACAGCCCTACCACCTATGTACTGCGTAAGGCCCTTGACCCTGACGGTCAACACTTCTGGGCCCGTTTTAGAAAGCTTAAGCCTTACCGTGCGCACCCACCCAACACCACTGATTTAACCCCTGATATACTAACTCCTTACTAAGTCCCACAACCGGTTAAGGAGGAGACTGTAGAGACTATACCGTCAGCGAGCCTTGCGGACAGGGGTGTGTATGTGGGGGGAAGAAGTGTGAAACGGCAGGCATACGAATCCGGGGTGGCTCAGGAAAGGGGCTGCTTTGAGCTGGTTGATCGAAGTGTCTGTTTTTGTGCCTCTTCAGTTGAAGGAGCTGCAGAATCTACGCCGAAAGTGAAAATTGTATCTGAGGAGCCTACGGATTGAATTATCCTTCCCTGCCGAACCATTATTCTCTACCAAACTTGTGTTGACGTTTGCCACTTTCATTCTTCGCCCATTTCCTTCTTGTTCACCCCTTTTCGTATTCTTTTTAAAATTAACTCTGGTTCCCAACTCCACTTCTATCATCTTAAGTATGCCTGGAAACGAGTTAGAAAAAATGACTGAACCAGCTGACGAGAATAACCTCAGTGAATTGGCAGTTATCAACCAAGGACCTGCTTTGACACAGCAAGAATCATCCTCTGTGAAGAATTTAAAGCAGAAGTCCGGCAAGACTGCTACAATGCGGTACTCAAAGAATTCATCCAATTTGACGTTGGAAGCAGTTTCCCGAATTATCTGGATCATCAACATCTGGTTGCACACTACGTGCGTGTAATAAAAGTGAAATACGTAAAGCTTGACCTTTTTCGTGTCATTCAGTGCAGGGTACTTGTTGCCTTCCAGATGGCCATTGTTTAATTCATTGTTGGAATAAATTTCGTCATTGTCCATGATCTGTGTGCGTACCAACCTCTTTTAATGCGGCGCCTTTGATAAAAAATTTAAGATTTTTGCGATAATTTTCTACGTAGGCTTGTGCGTAAGACACTTGGATACGTTATATTTTATTGGCCAAGTGGATGACCCAATTTTTGATTTATCAATGTTCGATTTTAATCTCCATGCGTCGTCAGACCATGCCTTCATTTCATCCGCAAACAGTCGTTAACGTAGTTTAAGGTCAGAAACAGGCCCAAAACTGAGCCATGTGGTACATTATTTTCTACCTTTATCCATTTTGATGGTGGTAGCCCGTTGAACAATGTCTCCATTTTCACTGTAAACGTTTTTTTAACTGCCATAAGTTTTCGTTTTTAGGTCAAAATTACCTGCGAAACATTGCTGAATGTTGCTCCAAAAAGACAATTTCTGCTGACATTATTTCGGCTTTCTACGTGCACTTGCACAGATTGTCAAATTTCTTTTTTGATTTTTGTTTATTTTTGAAATTAACTTTGTAGATATAATGCCGTACCATCGCTGAAAAATATAAATTCCAAATTCTTAATTCAGGTTGATGATCATCGCCAACAACCATAACGGAACATTTGTACCATAAAGAGTGCGGCTACATGTGCAACACCACTGGGCAAAGGTTTGAAGATCCTTTTTTATAAGCTCGAGCGCAAAGTTGCGATCTGCTGGTTTATATCGATAAGCGACTTTTAAATCATCATCGTACATGAAGGGTCTACAATGCCGAAAACAATCTGAAACGTCATTGACATACAGGCAAAATAGAAGCGGACCCTGTTCAATAGCCTGTATAACTCTAAATTTCACATGCGTGGGGTTGGAGATAAGATTGGGAGTTTTTACTTGTTATATGCGAGCGTCCAAATACGAAGATATTAAGTCCACAAGCTTGCTACCTATGCCCAGGAGGTGGTTATGTTCGACCTTATACAGATGAAGGGTCCTCCGCCATGGCCATTGTTTCGATCATTCCGAACGCATGCATAGCCTAGAACAGAGAGTTCTGAGTCAGCTACACACGCCAATGCTCATGATTTAGTTACCAAAACAATGTCTGGGTGGATGACGAAAACCAGAGTCTGGAGCAGAGGCATTTTACTAAGCGGTGATCTGGCATTTAAAACGACAAATTCAAGAGGGCATGTCTAAGGTTTCAGTAGCGGGGCAGCTAGGCCGTCACTGTTACCGGCTACGACCAGAGAGATGTTTTTTTGAATTAAACTATTTGCCCCTCTCTTATTTTTAAATTTGTCTCGCCATTGGTTTTCCGTTTTTTCAGCTCTATTTTTAGCTATCTCATCATTCTGCGCTCTTTCAACTCGTAATACATCTGAACGAAAGTTGCGAATGCGAACTCCGTAATGATAGTTTGCTATCTAGCAAGAGTTTTGCCTGTGCTTCAGTTTCTAAAATAACTTATAGAAGTTGTGGCCAAGAAATTGATTCTGGAGCTGTTGGAGCCTACCCTATTTGAAATGCCTTAAGCATGTGGAAAGTCTCACCAGGTTTAAGCAGTGGTTTGCCGTAAACTCTCATAAGGCACACGTCATGGTCAATTCGTTCTTGTGCAATTGACGACTTTGACTCTGAAATCCCCTTTACAACTATTTTCGTCTTGCGACTCAATGGGGCATACGTTGCGTGCTCACGTATTTCGGCCGAGGGAGCAATGGTCAATTGACGAAAGTCAGTGAAAAACTTAAAGTCTTAATAAGATTTTCAAGAAAGATCTACACCTCTACGTTCTAGAAGTATCGAAATTATTGCACAAAAATATGGTGAAAGTCAATGACTCAGTGTACAAAAATGGTACGTTTAAAATTGCTCCCGACAATTCTATTTAAGAGTTTTTATTACTGACCGGCATGTCCGGAAGTGAGCTTAAGCAATATATTACTCCTGTCAAATCCCAAATGGGGCATATCAAGCGAAAACGTGGTTGCCTTAGCCCAAAATAAACCGAGCAATGCATAAGCGAAAGAAACAGCTGGCAGTTTCCGTAAAAACATGCAAGGATATATGCTCGAAACGTAGGCTCTTCGGTAACAGCCATACGGTATAGTGCACGTAATATGGAAGCATATGCATTCGAAAACTTGACAAAGGGATTATCTTCCACCGTAATTTGACTTTTACTGCTTTATTTACTCGGTAGTTGTGCATGAACGGGCTTTCTCTACGTGTTAAACTGCTTGGTCAGCATTTGAGTGAGAGGGTGTTAACTTTGAAAATCGTTGGATTTCAGGAGATATTATTGTGTTATCGGAATTGTTTTACTTGGTGGCAAGTTCCAAGGTCGCCCTGGTTGTTGGCTGAATAAAACTGTCTGAGTTTAAATCGAGTGCGTTTGTTGCGAGCATTTACGGATGGGTACGCAGGTGAGTTGTGATGCTGTAACGGCGGGCATACGAATCCGGGGTGGCTCAGGAATAGGGCTGCTTTGAGCTGGTTGATCGAAGTGTCTGTTTTTGTGCCTCTACAGCTGAAGGAGCTGCAGAATCTACGCCGAAAGTGAAAATTGCATCTGAGGAGCCTACGGATTGAATTATCCTTCCCTGCCGAACCATTATTCTCTACCAAACTTGTGTTGACGTTTGCCACTTTCGTTCTTCGCCCATTTCCTTCTTGTTCACCCCTTTTCGTATTGTCTTTATAATAAACTCTGGTTCCCAACTCCACTTCTATCATCTTAAGTATGCCTGGAAACGAGTTAGAAAAAATGACTGAACAAGCTGACGAGAATAACCTCAGTGAATTGGCAGTTATCAACCAAGGACCTGCTTTGACACAGCAAGAATCATCCTCTGTGAAGAATTTAAAGCAGAAGTCCGGCAAGACTGCTACAATGCGGTACTCAAAGAATTCATCCAATTTGACGTTGGAAGCAGTTTCCCGAATTATCCGGATCATCAACATCTGGTTGCACACTACGTGCGTGTAATAAAAGTGAAATACGTAAAGCTTGACCTTTTTCGTGTCATTCACTGCAGGTTACTAGTTGCCTTCCAGATGGTCATTGTTCAATTCTTTGTTGGAATAAATTTCGTCATTGTCCATGATCTGTGTGCGTACCAACCTCTTTTAATGCGGCGCCTTTGATAAAAAAATTTAAGATTTTTGCGATAATTTTCTACGTAGGCTTGTGCGTAAGACACTTGGATATGTTATATTTTATTGGCCAAGTGGATGACCCAATTTTTGATTTATAAATGTTCGATTTTAATCTCCATGCGTCGTCAGACCATGCCTTCATTTCATCCGCAAACAGTCGTTAACGTAGTTTAAGGTCAGAAACAGGCCCAAAGTGAGCCTTGTGGTACATTATTTTCTACCTTTATCCATTTTGATGTTGATACTTCAACAAACATCCACTGCTATCTGAGGGACAAGAAAATGATGATTTATTTCAACATTTTCCTCAATTACACACGTCCCAAATCTTTTGTAAAATCAGTCTTTGTGATACGCTATCGAAAGCCTATTTGGAGGCGAAAAAAACACATCTACTGTGTACTGGATGAAAGCCATGTTGACCTTCGCATTATATTTTGTTTATTTCCATGAATCCCATTAAAGTTATATTAAAAGTGTGCTCTATTACATAACACGCGATGAAAGTTATACTTACACGACCGTAGTTTTCCAATTCAATTTGTGAACCTCCCTGATATATCGGGTTAACAAATTTCCACTTCTACTCGAAGTGTTCTTGGATTCAATTACTGCGAACGCCTCGAAATTTTCCACAATTGGATTATTTGTGCGTCTTTGATTCGCAGTCCTCTTCCCTTGCCGCCAATTCTGTTTCTTAGGTCTATCCCTAGATTCCCCATTGTAGCCGCTCCGTCCGCTCCAAATCTGACTAAAGCAATGGTGAATAGGTGAAGTTTGAAATTGTTTGCGAATTTCAAGTCTCTCAAGCTTACGTGTTTTTAGTCTGTATCTCAGTAAGGAAGACACACCTCTTGGAAATTATTCAAAAATTGACTATATATTCCCAAAGTTTAGAATTTTCTTCGTGGAAATCTCAATTTGGTCGCTCTGAAAAAATCCTCCACTGTGAATTATTTCCTAAGTTTGGAAAATACTACTTGGACGTGTCAATTTTATGAAAAGCTCCTCTGTGCCACAAAGACTGCACAGCTCCGAATTTCATGCCGAGGCTGATTCGTTATATCACTGTGTTGTTATATACCCTTATCCTAATATTGTCATAATATTGAGGATAAAAATTACTCTCACGTTAGGATAAAAGTGACTCTCACGTTATTTCTGAGGGAAATTTTATAACCAAACACATTCCATTGTATCTGCCAGGAAGTCAATATTTTACTCTAACTTGCTGTAACCTGCTTGTCTCAGTAAACTTGCACTATCTGGCCAATAAATCTTCTCTCCGCCTCACTCCTACGGGCTCTTGGGTTTTGCTTCCTACTTAATTGGCAGAATCAGACGCAGGTCGTAACATAAAAAGTATTACACAGCATGGAGAGTTTAGATGCTAAAAGTCCGTTAGCACGAAACGTTTCGCCCTCGCCTGGTCTCGAACCCAAGTCACCAAATCTGGTTATTAGCGGTGAAAGCACCTCCGGCAGCCCGGCCACTTCGACACGGGACCTTGACAAACATGATAAGATATGACAAGAAAGTAACTTCCCATATAGTCACTTAGATAATTTTATTAATTATCCACCTCCAGCCAAACGGCCAAGATGTCTACTAAGTTTACCGAAAATAGACTGTGAGGACTTCGTCCACCGCCAGGAGTTCTGGGACATGAAGCGGGACCTTTACTTCGAGGTAAATAAACTGCACCAAGAGATAGCCTATCTAAAAACGCATATTTCTTATCCAGCGGTTAAAACAGCCCTTGTCGGCCAAAAACCGGGGGTAAATAAAAGTACATTTTCTCAGATAGCCTCAGCCGATAAACCTGAAACTCGCAGATCATCTGCCGAACCAAGTAAACCAGCGGGCGTCTCACTCGATCGCAGAGAAACTTAAATAAATGCGCAGTCCACGCCATCGTTACTCGGCTCAGGCAGCACTAACAATGATCTGCACTTCCGCCCTAGCGTCACATCGTTGCTTGATGCTACAATAGAAAGCGATGATACAGAGGTCGATAAGATCATCAAGGCAAAAAAGCATAGGGCTAGAAAGGCTCGAAAGACTAAACGGGCCAGATATGCGCAGTCAGCTAACCCAAAAACCGACACATCAGGAATAATTGAACCTTAAGTACCGGATACAGATGCCCGCTTGTTCGTTACTCGTGAGCTCGCAACAGATGCACCAGTGATGCAGCAGTATGGACTTGGATTTGGACATGTCTGTCGAAACGCCCAAAACCTGCATATCAGATCATGTGTCAAGCCCATTGGCTATACCATCGTCACTCGGCTTAAGCGACACTTGCAATTATCGGGATTTGCATCCTAGCACCACATTTTTGCTCGACACTGCACAAGAAAGCAATTATCAAGAGGTTGAAAAGATCATATTTCAAAATAAGCATAAGCCTTATAAAGCCAAATTGTTCACGGGTTTGCACTCAGCTAACCCAATAGCCAGTAAATCAAAACTGAGTGTACCGGACACAAGTGCTCCCTCGGCCGAAACACGTGAGCTCGCAACATATGCCCCATTGATTTGCAAGCGGAAAAAAGTTGTAAAAGGGGCCCCAGAGTCAGAGTCATCCATTGCACAAGAACGAATTGACCATGGCGTGGGTCTTATGAGAGTTTACGCCAAACCACTGCTAAAACCAAGTGAATCTTTCCGCATTCTTAAGGCATTTCGAATAGGGAAGGCTCCAACAGCTCCAAAATCAATTTTTCGTCCACGACCTCTAAAAGTTATTTAAGAAACTAAAGCACAGGCAAAACTCATGCTAGAGCGCAAACCATCATTACGGTGTCTGCATTCGCAAGCATTTTTCAGCCGGATAACGAGTTGAAAGAGCGCAGAAAGATGAATTAGCTAAAAATAGAGCTGGAGAAACGGAGAACCAATGGCGAGACAATCCAAAATAAGAGAAGAGCAAATAGTTCAAGTCAAAAGAACATCTCTCTGGTCGAAGCCGGTAACAGTGACGGTCTTGCTGTCCCGCCACCGAAACTTAAGACATGCCATCTTAAATTGGTCGATTTAAATGCCAGATCACTGATTAATAAAATGCCTGTGCTCCAGACTCTGTTTTTCGTCAACCGCCCAGACATTGTTATGGTAACTGAGACATGGACATCCGCCTGTGTTGCTGACTCTGAACTCTCTGTTCTAGGATATGCATGCGTTCGGAACGATCGAAACCATGGCCATGGAAGAGGAATCTGCCATGGCCCAGTCACCAGGAGTATAAAGCACAAAATGGGTTGGGACATGTACAGCAGATATCCATTAGTGTCTTCAAGTCAGCCAAGTCAGTCTCCAATTCAGTCCGCCAGGCTTTCGATCTGACAGACTGACGGTGAATTAGTCAATGAGTTTCTTTGACTTGAAGTACCGCCGCAGATACAGTACTTGCCAAGTAGCGAGGGCGACAAGGCACATAATTGAAAAGATTGAGAAGTAGAGCACACGACTATGCGTTGAGGCATTGATGTTACGCATTGCGTCTGCTCTGGAATGCATGGAAATAAAATCCTTCACAATCGAATCGCTGGTGTACTCAATCCTCTTTAATTCAGCCTCAACGGGTTTAAGGTTTTCAGCTTTGGCGAGTGCAGCGTAATTTTTTGTCTCGACTCCCTGCTTGATATCCAAGTAGACTTCTCGCTGTTCGTTTGTGCCTACAGCGGCAGTTCACCGGAAACACACATCGAAAGTTTCATCATCCTCCGCCGAGAACATAAATTTGCCCTTCGTAATATCAGACTTCTGTAAAAATACGTGGCCCTTGGCGTCTTTAACTTCAATATTCACATGACTTGAGGCGCCTGCAGATACGTCATATTCCCCGATCACCATTCCATCCTTCTCCGTGTCATCGTGCAGGCACTTTACAGTCCCTGATGAGGTGAAAGCGAATAGCTTCCATAGACGGTGAGAGAAGCAAAAAGAATGGAAAATATACAGCTATGAACGCTAAAATATGCATGACACGTACGTAGAAACACGTATCAAACAGAGGAGGATAGCTGCTAGCTACGAGTTGTTCTGAAAAACAAATGCTCCTTACTTGTTGGCTGTGTTGATCGCCCACCTTATGCCAATGCAGACTACGCTCTTTGTCGCTCGCAGGCATTTCATGTCACAGCTGACTTGAATCTTAAGTATTGCTTGATTGCAGGCGATTTTAACCTTTTTTGACGTGCAATGGTTTCTATAATCCCGTCCTACAAATTTCGAGAACTTCCTTGAGGCAATAGATATCGGCATGTGGGATCAGTTAGTCAATTTTTCCACTCGAGGAGCAAACATACTTGGCCTATTTGTTTGTAGGGCATGCGAACCTATTTCTGTGTCATCGAATGCGAAAGAATACTCGTTTTTCAGGAATTTCTAATCGCACAGTAGACATTTGGTAGATCACTGGAACAAAATTTATTTTTGTCTGAGCTTTCGAGCTCTTACAAGAGCCCATCGTCAGAGGTGGAGAAGCAGTAACAAATGAGGAAGCTACTTCGGGCGTGTGTACAATAACTAAAATGTTGAACGTGGACTTTGGAGTTCACACAATCTCACAGTTGTTAGTAAACTAGAACTGGAGGCGGATGAAACATTTTCCCAAAAGTGCAGTCTTTACCATGATTTCCGATCAGCAAACACGGCGGATCTACTGGCACATCTAAACGCTCTCGACTAGTCTGAATTTTTCAAATGTTTGTAAGTCAATGTTTGTACAGATGCACTGCACAAAGTGCTGGATCCACACATCCTCCACTATGTCCCTCGTAAGTAAGTAATACATGTCCTTTACATCAGCAAAATCAACTTCCATTCTGCCCTTGAACACACTGATCTTTAAGCAGGCTAAGAAACTCTCCAAAGAAAAGCAGATAGCCGATGAGGCCCACTTTGCTGAAAATCCTTCCCTTAATGTTGCGAAACTCTATTTGCGTACAGTAAAATCGCAGAGGAAAGCGCAACACCCAAAACTTCAAGACGCCTAAGGAAACACCAAAGATGACGCTGAGTTGACCACCGATAGCTTCAATGAGTTCCTATCCAAAACGTTTAGTGAAAGCTCGTTCGCTGCACCTCCAGCTATCCGGGCTTGTACGGGTACCGTACTCGAAACCATAAGTTTTACCGTCTTGGATGCGACTGTAGCCATTCGTCCTTATCGTCAATCTTATAGTCTATGACCAGTTGGCATCCCAATTAGCCTTCTTAAAGCTAAAGCGAATGATAGCTTTCCGTCTATTCTTTTTAAGGTATTTAATCTTGCTCTTGAGAGCAAAACCTTTCATTCCTTGTGGAAACAATCGCACATAATGCCTTTTCGCAAGCATGGCCTAACGACGTCATTCGACAATTTTAGGGCAACAAATAACGTTCACGCAGCCTCGAAGATCTTGGAGACATTGATCAAAGAAATCAATTTCGGGAAAGGTGAAATCACCAGCGATAACTTTAGCATCAAAGGCGGACTGCAAAATCAGCCGACGATGGGTTAGGGGGACTATAAATGCATCCAATAATCGCCTTTTGACGGGGAGATAGGAAAATGCTTAAAAATAGCTTTAATATAGAGAAGACAACGGCCACCACGCTTGCTAGGGCGGTTTTGACGGTAGAAATCATACTCGTCTATTATGAGTTAAGCATCAGAAATTAGTCGATAGGTCCACGACTCTGTAATGCATATAACATGTGGCTTCAACTCGAACACAATAGCTTTAAGCTTAGCCATTTTATTTAAAACACATCTTGCATTAAGCAAGATGATATGTAGTGTAGCTTGAGTTATCGGACTAGGGTTATTTTTATTTAGTTATAAAAATTTGAAGGTGGGTAATTTGGTTGGAAGTTTGGAGAATAGCCATCGACTGGAGTAGGACAATTAACACAAGACAACTGAGAAGGATAGCGAAAAGCTGCAGGTAGATAGCACTGTGAGATCGATGGGCCATAGGGATTAGTGTCGTGGTGAGCTTGCTGATAGTTACCGGGAAATGTGGAAAACCAAGACGGATAATAGAGGCGTGTGGGCGAGGTAAGTTAACAATGAGCATTAAGCGTTGGAAAGCCTGGCCCAGTGTGATAATTTTCATAAGAAGGGTAACCGATATGTTTGTTAGCTTCCTTAGGGATAAGTGTCGTGGTGAGCTTGCTGACAGTCACCGGGAAATCGGGAAAACCAAGACGGATAATAGAGGCTGGTGGGCGAGGTAAGGTAACTATGAGCATTAAGCGGTGGAAAGCCTGGCCCAGTGTGATAATTTTCATAAGAAGGGTAACTTATATGTGTGTTAGCTTCCTTTTGTACAGGCTAAGTAAGTGCTTGGGAAGGCTGCATGCTCGCGGTTGAGTTTCGGAACCCAACTTTTCGACGACCTGAATTGGGTGCTTTAATAAAAGGTTTGGGAGGACTCTTATCGAGTATCGAAGCTGTTGGTCTACCTGACGTAGAACGCTTTCCGGAATTTCTAGGAGGGCTACTAGAATTGCTAGCTATGGCCCCTGGGGAAGCATCTAAGTTAGAAGAAGACGGGGATGTCTGGTGACTTGAGGGGGATGAGACAGTTGCTGTACTGGGGAGCAGTAATCTAACTTTGGCAGGAATAAGAGTACATGGCTCGCTAGGCTTCCTAGGGCTACGACCAGGAACTTGAGCCGGTTGCGGTGAATTTACTATTTTATTAGAAGAACTTAACGCTATTCTTCGCTCCATTGGAGTGACATCATGACAGAGGAAATACATTGTATTTCTCAGATATTTGGAAAACAGCTCTTGCTGTTTAAAAATAGCGTCTATTTCAATGAGGAAGTCAAGTTAACCGAACGAACGTTTTCGATTAATTCATCATCAGGCAATACAGTAATATAAGGGGGGGGATAGAGTTAACGAAAGTTTTAGGCAAACCAATCAGTAGTAACAAGGGGGAGAGAGGGGGGAGAGGTGTAAAAGGATCAAGGGGGATCAAGGGGATCAGATTCTAGTCTTAATTGAAAATAGCTTGAAAATAGCTTGATTAAAATGGGTGGGTTTTTACTGCGAGATGGCAGTCTAATAGCCTCTGCTATTTTATAATAAAATCCGCAGGAGTAGAGCAAATGCATTCCAACGTCCATTGACCGAATCGATTTTGGAACATTTTTGAGAAAAAAAAATGTACGTCCTTTGTTGTCTATCCTGTGACTCACTTGCGACCAAATTAACGAGAGTATCTTAAAAGTTTGCATTCCTGAGAGGAAACTGCAGAGATTTGCCCATCAAATAGGGTCCGAAGGATTGAGAGAAGTGACCAAAATTTTAACATAGACTCGTTGCAATTTTTCATTGCAGACAAATCTATTTGCTTTGCAATCAGATCAGGCTGAATAATAATGTCAGGCTGATGACTGATATCAGTTATGATGTTTGCCTTTCGCAGAAACCGCTTAAGTCTGGAATTCTGAGGCTTCCTACTGAATGAAAGTGTCACGTTCATACTTTTCGAAGCAGCAAGTAGATTAATCACAAAAACAGTCGTTACTTCACAATTAACTAACTGTTTAAGCTTATATAAGCTGCTGAAATCAAGACAGATGGTTAACAGAATGCTAGGAAAGCAAGCAAAGGCCAAACCAACAAAAGGAATGGAAGCAGATTTTTCAAGCGTAAGTACTGGTACTTACAGATAAATGATATAAGAAAACGAAAGACTAATAGTCGTATGTTCTCTTAGATAAATCGATTTATATAAGACTGATGACTTAGCTTAAATTTGGAAACCAGCGCTCATCTTTACAAGGGTATTTCTTGTGCCAAACCTCTCCGTCTTGAACTAATGTCATTAAACGATATGCAAATTTTATCCTGCTGATTAGTCAACTCAGCTTTCATCTGTACACTTATTCCGTTTGTATCATACCTTTGAAGGCAGGTTTTTTTTTCACTTGAAACAAATTCCCTGTCTCGCCCAGTATTGACAAAACACAAAACCTGAAACAAAACCAATACTGGCTGCAACATAGGGAATTTTGTAAGTTTTTTTCCGGTCTTCGAGGTGTTTGAAGGCGCCCAAGAGGTGCATTACCAACACTTTACAATTGCCTGTAAACTGGCATAATTAAAAAAATATTATTATTTAGCATGGTTATGCATGCGTTATTAATTAAATGGGTGCCTGTAGCTCCACATTTATCGGATAGTCTCATAGTGGACGACAAGGTTTACAGGCCTGTTTAAGTTGTCCACATTGAAGTGGCAGGGTTTGAGAAATGTCATTGCCTGCTAAGCAAGAGCCATCACGACCACCTCAGTAGTGATAATCACAGTCAGGTGTATCAGCAAACACCAAGAGACAACGGGTCCCGGCGGCGGTGAGCAAACCGAATTTCCGCAGTCAGAGTCCTAATTGTTCTACCCCTGTTAGCTGCTTAAAATTTTACGTGTAAGTCTACCCGTTTTGACATACCTTCTCTCTTCATCCTTACACCTCGTAATGCATACTACTAAAGTTACTCATATTCATGGGGTACAGATCCTTTAAGTAGGAATTCAGAAACAAAACTTCATCAATTTTACTTGCCTTTAATTGAATGCCCTCTTCCGTCAAAAAGTATATTTCTTTCGTAATTAAAACACCGAACCATTTTTAGTTTACCTAAAATACCATTGTATTCGTTGAAACTTCTCTTTGCGGGTGTTTCTCTCTTTAAACTGAAAAAAAATCAAAAAGTAACATGCGTACATAGAAAATGAGTGGTATTTCATTATATCGGTGCTCTAATATTATTTGAAAGGGGACCGCAGTTTATTAAAATAATAAAAATAAGAAATTGAAAATTTAGTAATAAAGCACTCAGGAATACGCAATTTCTAGTCAATGTCGTCCAGAAAGATGTTTGGTCAATTTCTTTGGGGGCAAATTGTGAGTGTTTTGCCTTTTTAAAGCTTTGGATAGTGATGCAACTGACCGTAGTAGGAATTGGTCAAAGGATAACACTCTAAGCGTGGCTGCCACGGATCGCACACGAACGAGTTTCTGTCTTACTCTATCTGGCCAATCATCCGCAAAGCTGATTGACACGGAGAATGTAAAGACGGCAACGCTCAGACACCTCGGACGCTGCCCCTTTCGTGAGCGGACACACGCTCTTTGGACCGCCAACTTCCCGTTACATCTGTTCAAAGTACACTTTATCCACTATTTGGTGTCTTCTTTCTTGTCTTTGCACATGGAATAAAACTTAAACATCGCTGCGTATGAGGTCTTCTGATTGACTTACTCTTTAGCGGTAAACTCGTGCACGTCTGAGCGTGGCTGACAGGAAGTGGGAACTAACACATGTCTGTCTTTCTCTGTCTTGCCAGTCACCTTAAATCCTGACGCACATTGAACCTGTAAAGACTACCACGCTCAAATTTCACGGGTGCGGACATATCTGCTCGTCCAACAGTTAACTTCCTGGAACAAATGATCTATATACTTGTGTGCAGAGTATAATATTCCTCCCGGCTGGTATCTGCCTTGTTCTCTTTGCACATGGACCAGACCTGCGGTCTTCCCCATTTATTTACCACTTTGGCGCGCACGTCTTGGCTGTGCCTCATCAGGCAATGCAATGCAAGTAGGACACGTGTATTAAACTGATTCGGTGAAACCTGATCCCACTGCTGCCCGGTTTCCAAGAAAACTTTGCAGATCCGATAGAAAACCGCAACTCGCCTGCCAACTTACAAACAATTGATGACTGACCCAGGAACGCTGTTACGATTTAAGTTGCCTCTCAATAGGTATCATCCGCCTCTTTTGGATACTTGAGTTATTGCGGCTCCACCAATGTTTTGATTACTATCTGTACGGTTCAAATCTAGCAAAAATTGCAAATGGCCTGCTAATAACCTGCTCGTAACAGTGACCTCACTTTCCAAGACAGCTTTAATATAGGAGAAGGCCGGTTTCCATTTGAGAATCATCAACCTAAGACGCGGAACACATATCAAAACCTTTTGAAAATATTTTAAAGAAAACCCACTGAAGGGCTTTGTTAATTTTTACAGTTAGTAGTCATCCAACAGAATCGCTGTATGTGCATCTAAGGATCGCAGAAACTTTTAAATTAGCGTCCAAGATTTGTCTTTCGTTTGACCAAAACAGGGAATCTTGCGCACTGAGCGACCTTAACTCTGCGAAATCGGTTGCACCACTGTTCCGTCGTGAATCTTCCGCTAAAATAGGTAATGAAATACCCCCATTGCTAAATGAAAATAAAGCATTTGTACTCGATGAGTTTGACAAGGCTGAATTGTTTAATGCATTCTTTGCAAAGCATCTTTCGACAGAATGCGAACCGGTCTCGTCGTTTTGTCCATACACAGACAATACTCTCGGAAATATTGATTTCTTCGTAGAAATAGTTCCTAAGCATATAATTCGTCTGAAATCATCACGCTCTACGGGAACTGACAGTTTTCCAAACTCAGTTATCAAAATAGTGTGGACCTTTCCCAAATTGCTTAGTCATATATTTTCAGTCTATCTCTCAAACGGTTTCTTTCCTGACTCTTTGAATACATTTATTATTCTTCCAGTCTTTAAGTCAGGATCTCGTTCTATGCTAAATGACAAGCGAGGTGTTCATAAAACCCCGGCACTAGCCAAACTTCTGGAAAAGATCATTTTCTATCAAGTTCTCGATTTTGCCATAAAACACGCTTTAAAGCGACTCGCAGCAGGGTTTTCTAGCGAGTTGAGTATGTGACATGTGTCACTTAGCTCTTTCATAATACGTCACTTCCGTCCGTAACGAGCGGCTATTAGTTGTTGTTATCTTCCTTGACATGAGCAAAACATTTGACAAGGCAACGCACAGGCGGCTTTCAGCAAAACTGGAAGCCATTGGCATAGTCCCCCTCTCCGCGAATTCGTCGGTAACTACGTGTCTAACCACAGCCAAAAAATCTTAGTTCGTAATAGTAACTTGACTCCTTAGTTGACCACGAGTGGCGTTTTTGGGTCCTTTTATCTTCATTCTCAGCATGAATGAAATTTTGACTTTTCTGAAAAACTCAAACAATCTCATTTAGGAAAGCGACCTCAAATGTGTGGGCTCTTGGCCCTACTTACGTGTTGTTTAAATTTATCAATAACCAAGTTTGTTAAAACTAAATACAACACTCTTTCACACTTTCGGTTTTGACGCGTGACAGCAAGTATCTTGCTACTCACTCTCCACCGCTTAACTCTCTCCTCACCTGCCGCTGTTTATTTTGCCCTTCAACGACACCTCTCTGGTGATCACTCTCGGGCTCCAGGAGAATCCAGCGACAATTTGCAAACGAGATTTCTCCCCATTTTTGCAACTCACAGCCCAACGAACTTGGATCCAGTCCTCGCAGAGTTATCCTTTGGCAAGTCGACTACTTCTGACTACTGCCGGCTAGGATCGAGAAGGATCTAAGTGAGTTGTATCAGTTCTGATCTTCACCGTCAATCTCCTTACTGGATTTTACGACTTTTCCACTAGAATAGTCTAGTAAATCTCTTATTAGCAGTTAGTCTACCCTCGAAAATTTTCCATTGCGTATTTGCTAAGACGTTTTGTATATTTGTAGGGATAAACTCCCTACAAATTTGCTGACTCGTTTTCTAAGGCATGGCCAATATATGCGGTGATATAGTACGCAGACATGCTTACACAGTCACGTTGGAGTGCTACCTAAAAGATGAAAGTCTCTCAATCCAAGTGTAGTCTAATGTGTTTCGGTATCGCCAACCTTTCTCGTCTTCTATTCTTTCAAAATATTTTACTTTTTGAAGGAGCCACCATAAAGAAATTTTAGCCTTAGCTTCAAAAAATAACAAATTTATCGCCTCATGCAGATCGAATATCTGCGATGGCTTCACAGGTATGTGGCTTTATATCACCTATATTCTTCCTGCTGGAAATAAATTTAAAACTTTATCGCATGCCCATCCTCGAATACTGTTTTTCCTTCTTTGGTCTAATGAATGCTTCTGATTGCGGATAGGTTGAAAATGTACAGAGGGTGTTTACTCGAAAACAATTTGCTCTTCCTCGATAAACGATTGCTTGAACGGAGAGATGTCGCTCAGCGAACAGGCCATTTGCTTGCGCTAGAAGACCCAAGGCGGGCCTCTGCTTCCTTTTTCGCTTTTACTCTAGTCCTCACCTCCCACGGATGTACACTCGGATTCCCGCAGATAGACCTTACGCCACGCGTAATTACTTCACAAAAATTGAACCCCTTTTAAGCTTCATATCGAACATTCTTGCTATTTTGCCACTAAAAGTGCCTCCCTCTGGACTAATATTCTTCTCAAAATCAGACTGTCGTCTGACTTTGCAGCTTTGAACGCCGAATTACGCAAACATTTAACTTCGGAAGATATAAAGTCCTTGATATCTGTCTCCTTCCCAAACACACAACTGTTGGACATTTTAAATAGTTCCGCCTGGCATATGACGTGGTAACATTTATCTTAACCTGTTTTCCATATATGTCTATTTCTTCCTCTATAGAGTGATATCTGCGGCGGTGTTTACTCCCCTTCTCTATCCGATCAATATTGCCTTTCTCCGTTCCCCGTTTAACAATTCTGACTTTAGGCTTTCTGGTCTCTAATCATGCTCGTGGAGGTTCTGCGTTTGTCTGTAGTTCGTTGCAGGACTCCGCAGTCTACAGCGTTACATCTCCAACGTTTCGGTGATGATCGCGTGAGCTTTACCGTTCCCTCATACCTTCATCCGTGCTTTCTGCGAAGGCGTCATCCACTCTCACATCCCTGATGACTAATCATGATTGCAATCGCACGGTGTTACCATGGTTTATGGCGGCCTCTGCTGCTAAATGATTCCTCAACGATAAGGTGCGTTTTCAAACCTCATACGTTCTAATCAACAGTCCTGTCTGATGGCTTTACAATCGTTCCTATCAACCAGTCGGCTTCATTTTGTAGAAGCAGTTTTTTTTCTCCTACGTTTCCTTTTTTAAGTAGGGGTCTGCTGAACTCTGCCCCGCTTTAATGGTAGGAGTTTTTTTTACTGCTTCCTCCTTAGTTCATCATACATTTCAGAGAGTGTTAACTATTATTTTAAAATGACGATATTTTGGTTTACATGAATTTATTTGCCTACTTTACTAAACTCTGCCGCTGCCTATGTGGTTGCTTGCGGAAAGCAGCATTTCTCAACTTTGTATTTATTTTTCCACAGCATTAAGTTTGCCTACAGTTTTAGGAAGAAAGCACGTAGTTGGCATAAAATGTTGCAATGCTTGCGAAACATGTTTTATGCAGTACAGACAGCATTTACAAATTGACGGATACGATGTATAATGTGGAAACACCTCAAAATTGTAAAATGCTCCTAATAAGCAACATTCTCTAAAACCGAAGGATAATATTTCTTTTAGTATAAAAATTACAAGTAAACTAAATTTGCTATCAAACAAGTACAAGAAAATATGTTTTTCTTCCATATATTCCATAAAACGTATTTCAATTTACAAGGGAAGTCAAAATAAATGCTAAAAACTCATGCTAAATAATCAGCTGGTTTTAACAATTAATGAGTTTTGAAAGTTGACAAAACGAAGCTCACTAAAAAGCCCGCATGCTATTATTATTGATATGACTTCAAAATATACTACATAATAATCCGTGTCACAGCCTTAGTCGATGGCGATTAGCGAAAGAGTATCAATTTTTTGCGTATGTCTGCATGATGCGTGGTCTTTGGCGAGTACTGTATAATCCACTACTGAACTTTGTTTTCCACCCTGCGTCGTCTTTTTCTTCTTCGTCTTGCGGAAACCAGCCTTAAGATCGCATCAGCAAATGGTTGCCTTGCCAAACCGTATTATGTTGTTTTGGTCGTATAAGGTTTACATTTGGTTAACATTTGAAGCGAAGAAAATGACAGAAGTTCATGGTGAAACCTCAACATCATTCGTATTTGAAAATCTGAAAATCCTTAGGCCCTAGTTCCATAACGCGTTTGTAGGCAACAGTTTTTTTCTCTGTCTAATATAATTCATGAATTCAAAGTTATTATTTAACGGAAACAGCATAGCATAAGAAATGCACAATTTTAACGTACGTTCACTTTGGCATTTCATCTCGCAAAAAGTAAAGTCGTAACAGTCGTCACTTCTTTCAGAGCAGATGCTACACATTTTGGACGTCTGATCACATCTGAAAAAGCTGGTATCCTGAATAAGGCCTATTGCATTGGAAATATAAAGAAGTAAGTAAGTTTTTCCGAGGGCGGTATACGGTAATATAAAGTTAATAAAATCGGAATAAATAACATTACGTATTGAACTTATTTTGCTAAAATGATTATCACGACAGTTAAACACGTCCTCATAATAGGTGGAAATCGTCAATGAAAAAGGGTTCAAGCAGTAAAAATTAGACGTCATGAACTTGGCGCAGCCTTTCGCACATAAAAAAGCATGTCTGAAATCGTTGACAGAAGCCCAGGGAATTTTTTCACGAAATTTTATGTCAAGCTTGTGACAGAAGCGCATAAATGCGTCTGCAGATATACATGAGAGAAAAAGGCACTCCCATTAAACCAGTACAATAACGTCCGGAGGTTGCAGAAGTGGACACTTTTCTATCATTGGAGGTGAAATTGGTACTGATCGTCAGATTATTTTTAGTTGGGGCCAAGTATTCTGCATACAGGTAACAAAGGGGTTTGTGGAACTGATCTTGCCACTTGGACGGATAATTAAGATTACTGATTAAGCGCAGAGAAAGGGCCGTCGGTCTGGTCTTTTCGGCATCTGTGTGTGAACCATGCATATTTTATGCTGATCGACATGAGCAGGACACGTTGGTCATATTTGAGCTCTTCACAAACTTTGATAGATTTCCGATCTTACATCAAAGTAACTTATCAACTTTGGTTTGCGCTCAAAAAAAAAATAGTAATGTAAGCAAAACGGATAACCTATTATTTAAAAAAAATAAACTGGTGAGCGTAGGTGCAATTCGATAAGTTCTCCTCTGTTATGTTCAGTAAACTCATAGTTAACTATATAAAGTAGGCGGCTTAGTAGAAATGATATAGTGCGGTTGTCAGTATCAGCGTTGAATGGACAATAATGGAATCGGCATCTGCTCGATCAATAACATAGAAAAATTCTATGGACATTTGAAGGCATTCTTCTACAAGACTGTTTTCTGTAAAATGCCTGCAGTTGTCAATTTATTGAGAATTATACACAGGCCAATCTTTTGGTGTTAACAGCAGAAATAAAGTGAATCTAAATCATGTTCCCCCGGAGACACGCCAAGTTAACTTAAAGGTAGGTGACTGAGTGGAGCTTTATCAAATATCTGCCCAACAGCCGACGCCCATTTGCTTTTTCATTTTATTGCATCCTATGCGTAGATATTGGGGAAAATGCTAGCTTAGACCACATCTATTCGCATCTATGCATGTACCTGCTCCTGTTCGGCAGTAAACATTGGCCGCACAACATAACGTTTGTTCAAGGAGTCAAAAAAACACATTCGAAAATGATTATGGAAGGGTTAAATAAAGAGCATGAACAGCTCCACTCTAGCAGACCTTTTAGGTCCAGATAATCGTAAAATATAAGGAAGATTTTTTAAGTTATGAAAATCTTATTGTGCAGCATATGGTAACAAAAGATGCTGCTGCTACCAGGCTATGTAAACTATTCCTGTGCCCACAAAGGAACTGCATAATACCACAAAATTAACTATATCTGAAATTCGGCAATTTAATCACACGGAGCTTAAATCCCTTCTTGCCCTCCATCTCCCTACCGATTTTGATAACCACACTGTATCTGTTTCACTTTCCCGCAATATTGCTTCAATTTATTGCGAAATGATGCTGAGATTGTTTTTGCCATTTAACACGTTTTAGTATTCACACAACCACGAAATTGCTATCCGGGAACAACTTGCAGTAGTCGGAGTGGCAAATTAATATCATTATTTTAGGCGCTAGCTAGCGAACAATTTCCAAGCTCTGTTGGGCATAAGATGCTGTTTAAAGCAAGGCAAATACCACTCACGCATACCTTTGACCGGGCAGTCGTCCTGACAACTGGATAAGTCTGAACAGTCTTCGTCATCCATAGTGCATAATTCGCACGAAGTGGAGCCTCGGCCGCATTTGTAGAGGGCTAATCCTTCACTGATACCTAGTAAAATATAAGTGATGGCAAACGCTAAATGAAAGGCATTAGAATCAATGTCATATTCAATAAATTCAAAGCTGAAGTGTGACAGATCTGCTCTCCTGACTTTGCAGAAACAGAACTCCACCGGTGGCTGAATGAATGGTCGAAATTGTTCATCGACAGAAATATCAGCAAACGCACAAAAAGGTATTTAAACTTAACTGAATTAACGAAAGACGTGTTCATAAGACCCATATTCCTAATGAATGCAAGAAGCGAGCTGATAAGACGGTCAATGATTACAGTTAGCACAAGTTCTTTCTCGCGGCAAACCTACGCGAATTCCTCACAAACTCTCCCTTCTTAACATTTGGAGGTAAACAATACCCGTTGAAGGTCACATTTATGTTTTCTTACTCTTTTATTTACTCCTATTGAGCAGCGTAACTTATCCGGACAAAGGAGCAACTGAAAAAGAGCGCGATGGATATATAGCATCTTGGCTAAGTAAAGGTCAAAGTGTGTCTATGTCATTGAAATGTGCACACCCTTTGTCGATAAAAATCATCGGACACCAGACAACTTATGCTGGAGCCAACGCCAACTACGGCTAGCAACAGCCAAGACAGTAACAACACGGCTCTCAAGTCTAGTGTTGTGTTGTCAGAGGTCCCGTATATAAGCAATATAACTAGTGGTGCCTATGTTTACGTCCGTTTCCGATCACATAACTTCTCAAACTCCTGGTGCAAGTGATTTACTCCGTCCAAGTTGCAGTAGTTTCCTTTCAACGTACACGAACCATGACCAACGTTTACAGCCTATCGTTATTTTCTCTCTTCCATCCTACCCAACCTTACGTCTATCCCGCCATGGGAACGCATAAAAACGATGAGGCGTAGTCCAAATACACATACTTACACCTTACCCAGTTTAGTATACTGACAATTGTTCGGGCCCGATTATGAAAGCATATGTCAACCAAATAGCCTTTTCAACAAAATTAATACATGGAATAAGGATAACAAATCAATCTTGTTTCCAAAACAGCTCATATACATAACAACATGTTCAAGCGCGTTAATTAGACTGGCTTGACAGTACCTCATAGGAAACAACGGTCGACTGGGTATTTTAGTAATCTCAGTACGAACACTGCTTATACCGCCAAGGACCTATAAAATCCAGCCCATTATTTAAATTCCGCCTAACAGACTGACGGCTCAGAGCGGGACACTAGGACAGGTGAAAGTAAAAAATTACGCAGAATCGACAGCAGATATTCGAAGAGGCGGAAAAAGTTTGCTTCAGTGGGGATTCGCGTGATCGGCGTGTACTGCGGCTTCAAAGGAGTAGTGAATATTTAGGCTTCTGGTGCTACCGCTTTAGGAGCACTTGCATATTTTGTAAAACTAACGTTCTTCGCGAGGGTGGCAAGTGCCTTCCCAAGTGGAGTGGTCGGTACAGTACTCATTTTTTGTCTTTAAAACAGCTTTTCAAACTGTTCGGTGAGTTCGTCACACTTTAAAACTAATCACGAGGGATTGCTTGTCGATTAAGTACATTCTGTTTAAGTGAACAAGGCAAGAAAATTCTTCCAAAATAATTGATTATCTCGTTTTAAATGGGTCATCTTCAGACAACTTATATCAGTGAGCAGCAGTCAATCAACTTTGCGATTTAGAGAAATACTCTTAAGGGTTCCTATCTGATTACTCACATGAACGACTGATTCAGCAAAATGGACTGTGAATAGCTTTGTTGGCTGATTTTATCAAGCAGTGGCATGTCAATCGAATTGCAGCTGAAAAAGGACTTTTGCCGACAGTCCTAAACTGACTCCAAAACACGTCAAAAAACTAGCTGTTGCCGTTAAATCACAGTCAGTGCAATATTCACCGTGTCGGTTGAACCGGTAAATCCAATCTCATGGTTTATGGATGAAGTGGCAAATCACAGCCAGAAGTAGACGCCGACAAGGACTTTGGAGAGCAGCTCACTTCTTCACTTTTACCTACCCTGAATTGCGCAATTATTGCCAAGCCTGTGATAACGGTTCTGAACTTCGCCACATGAGCTTTCTCTATATCTGCTGGCGGCTGCTTCACTAACGTCTTTCGAAACCTCTTGGAGCAGCAACTGTAGTCTTTATGCAAGCTTCATGACCCTGTGCCGTGTAAGATAACCTTGTAATTTAGTACAAATGAGTACCCCTATTGGACGGGGCTGTGCTATCGCAAGCTCTTTCATTTTAACTACAGGCAGCCACGAAGGACCTGATACTAAATAAATAATAATCAATAAATTGTACATTTCAGACCCAACGGGCCCTTTCATTAAAAACTAAGTGCTAGCTTGGAAATATGAAATTAAAAATAGTTACGATTTACAACGAACTCTGGTAAAATAATTATCTAAGCAGTAAAAATAAATCCTACATCGGTGGATGAGTTCTGCGAGCCCCAAATTTCCGAAAAGATGTAGAAGAAAAACCTGCCTTAATAGGTATGACAAGATGCAGTTAGATTGGATCCTGCTGTTGAAGGTTCAAAACGCTTATTTTCATAGAAAAATAATATAGCGCAGAGTTATTAATCTCACGGGACAAAGACTGTTGACTGGTATCAGTAAATATCCTTGATTTAGCAACAGCAAGTAACTTAAGTGGTTATTCCTTAAGTAACGCGTGACTGGGGCGAGGCTAAACACTCAGAAGATATTTTACTCCAACAGGGTGTTCGAAGCCTTCAATATTCAGTCTTTTGATTTTGCTATGTAGGAATCCTAAGAGTTTTTTAAGCGGATGACTAGATTATGTCGTAGTGCCCGCCAGACAGTTTTCTTCCTGACTGAGAAAGCACTGTTATCAATATAGCACTAGCTGCTTTCTAGTAACAGCTAATTCAGTTTACCACTTGTGTAAAATTTGTGACCTCAGTGGAAGTCAAATTCATACGTCTCTTGCGCAGCCAACGCTCTGCCATGGAGCTTCAAGGATCACAGTGTTCCATTCAGTTAATCAAACAAGGGTCGATTTACTTGCCGGTGTGGAATCCGGTGGAATCTGATGTGATATATGGTGTGGAATCTAACATACCGGATACAGAAAGCCTACTGCACAAGCAGGATTTTCCAGGCAATTATCTAGAATTCACCAGAATTACCAGTAGGTTCACATTATTGTCAGAAAGTTATATTGCATAACCTGATTTGACACCTACCGTAAGGTGCTGTCAATGCCTCTTGGTTTGGGTGGTGATCAATTTCGCTGAGCGAACAATCTGACAGTACATAAAATATACTATTAACAGCATGGTAGATCCCAGCATTTTCAAAGGTGTCCTTGGTTTAAATGGAATTCTGGGACGTTAAAAGGACATAGTCATGCTACATGACAATGCCACTGTTCCCCATAACGGGAAGCATGATTAAAATCTACCTAACGATGATAATCAAATCTATGTTGACCCAACAGCCAAACTTTCCACCTGTTCCCTGCAATCATTTTTTATTCCTCAGAACAGTGCACACGTCATTCCCATAGAACATCACTCTGCCTCCATCAATACATACTAAGAGGAGGAAGCAAAACATTTTCCGATGAAATAGATATTGGAACCCCTTCGTTATAACCGTATATACCATACGACGATTGCCATACATCTATATATATATATATATATATATATATATGAAATATCAACTATTCTGAAAATTTCACACAATCTCATTTTTGCAGATGACCTTAAATGCATAACACTTTATTGCATGTATGTTCTACACATCCTAGAATAATGCTGTCCCCTCTTTGGTCTAATGAATGCTTATGACCACGGTAAGGTTGAAAATGAACGAAAGTATTTTTTCTCCCGAAATATTCGCTCTTTCTCGATCCATTTTTTCTAATACGGAGATATGTCATTCAGCGAACGTGACTTTTCTTTGGGTCAGAAGACTCGAAGCGGGCCTCTGCTTCCGTTTTCGCGTTAACTCTACGCCTAACCTCACACGAATCAAAGTTCTTTTTCCCGCGGATTGACCTTATGCTACTCGTAATTCCTTTAGGATTATAGCACACCACTTTAGCGCCACATCGAACCATTCTCGCTACTTTACCTCCAAATATGCCTTCCTCTGGAATAATATTCCCTTCGAAATTAGGCTGTCGTCTAAATTAGCAGTTTTGAAAGTCAAATTTAGCAAACACATAACTTAGGAAGATGTTTAGCCCTTGTTATCCGTCTCCTTCCAAAATACACAAATGTTTGACTTTGAAAAAGGTCCTCTTGGTATTTGAGGTGGTTATATTTATATAACATAGTTTTTCATATATATCTATTTCTTCCTCTTTAGAGTAATATTTGCACAGATGTTTCGTTGATGTCTTTGTTCAGTCATCATTGCCATTCTCCGTTCTGCGTTTTTCAAACCAGAAGATGGGCTTAATGGACTCTAGTCATGCTCAGGGCGGTTCTGCTATTTTCATCAGCTCGTCACTGGAATCCACTTTCGACAAGGTCACATCGGTGGCGTTTTGGTGATGATCACGTGACCTCTGCCGTCCCCTCATTTTGTCGACCTGGTTGTCCGCGATGGCCTCCTCCGGTCTCACTTCCTTCATGGTTGATCATGAAGCCAGTCGGGCAGTTTAAAAGTGGTGAATGAGAGCCTTTGCTGTTGCCATTTACTCAAGGTCAAGCGCTGGTTTCGATATTTCAGCCAAGTCATCAGTCTTATATAAATCGATTTATCTAAGAGAAGATTTGACTATTATTCTATCGTTTTCTTATATAATTCATCCGTAAGTACCTGTACTTACGCTTCAAAAATCTGCTTCCATTCCTTTTGTTGGTTTGGTCTCTGCTTGCTTACCTAGCCTTCTGTTAACCATCTGTCGCTTTCAGCAACTTATATAAGCTAAAACAGTTAGTTTATTATGAAGTAACGACTGTTTTTGTGATTAATCTACTTGTTGCTTCGAAAAGTATGAAGGTGACACTTTCATTCAGTGGAAAGCCTCAGAATTCCAGACCCAAGCGGTGTCTGCGAAAGGCAAACATCATTACTGTTATCAGTCTTCAGCCTGACATAAGTATTTAGCCTCATCTGATTGCCAAGAAAAAATGAATGTCTGCAATGAAAATTGCAGCGAGTTTATGTTAAAATTTTGGTCAGTTCTCTCAATCCTTGGGACCCGATTTGATGTGAAAATCTCAACAGTTTTCTCTCAGGAATGCAAACGTTGAAGATACTCTCGTTGATTTGGTCGCAAGTGAGTCAAAGGATAGACAAAAAGGGACGTTTCAATGCATTTCCTCTACTTCTGCGGATTTAACTATAAAATAACAGAGGCTTTTAGACTGCCATCTCGCAGTAAAAACACACGCATTTTAGTCAAGCTACTTTCACCCATTGAAAAAGATGCCACTTTTAAACAGCAAGAGCTGTTTTCCAAATATCTGAGAATAACAATGTATTTCTTCTGTCATGTTTTTACCTCCAATGGAGCGAAGAATAGCGTCAAGTTCTTCAAATAAATTGTTAATTTACCGCAACCGGCTTAAGTTCCTGGTCGTAGCCCTAGGAAGCCTAGCGAGCCATGTACTCTTATTCCTGCCAAACCTAGATTACTGCTCCCCAGTACAGCAACTGTCTCATCCCCCTTAAATCACCAGACATCCCCGTCTATTTCCAACTAACATGCTTCCCAGTTGCCATAGCAAGCAATTCTAGTAGCCCTCCTAGAAATTCCGAAAAGCGTTCTACGTCAGGTAGACCAAACGCTTCGATCCTCAATAAAAGTCCTACCAAACCTTCTATTAAATCACCCAATTCAGGTCGTCGAAAGGGTGGGATCCGAAACTCAACCGCGAGCATGCAGCCTTCCCAAGCACTTACTAAGCCTATACAAAAGGAAGCTAACACACATATACGTTACCCTTCTTATGAAAATTATCACACTGGGCCAGGCTTTCCACCGCTTAATGCTCATAGTTACCTTACCTCGCCCACCAGCCTCTATTATCCGTCTTGGTTTTCCCGATTTCCCGGTAACTGTCAGCAAGCTCACCACGACACTTATCCCTATAGCCCATCGATCTCACAGTGCTATCTACCTGCAGCTTTTAGCTATCCTTCTCAGCTGGCTTATGTTAATTGTCATACTCCAGTCGATGGCTATTCTCCAAACTTCCAACCAAATTACCCACCTTCAAATTTTTATTACTAAATAAAGATAACCCTAGTCCGATTACTCAAGCTACACTAGATATCATCTTGCAAGATCTGTTTTAAATAAGATGGCTCAACTTAGAGCTATTGCGTTCGAGTTGAAGCCAGATGTTATATGCATTACAGAGTCGTGGACCAATCGACTAATTTCTGATGCTTTACTCATAATAGGCGAGTATGATTTCTACCGTCAAGGGCGCCCTAGCAAGCGTGGTGGCGGTTGTCATCTCTATATTTAAGCTTTTTTTAAGCATATCCCGTTCCACCTAGATGCTGAGTCATTCTCGGGCAATTACTGCTTTGCATCCATTATCCTATCTCCCCGTCAAAAGGCGATTATTGGATGCATTTATAGTCCACCTTACTCATCGTCGGAAGATGATAAAAATGCTTTGCGAAATATTAAGGCTGATTTCAGAGTCCTCTTTTGATGCTAAAATTATCACTGGGGATTTCAACATTCCCGAAATTGATTGGACATTGAACTGTTGTCCATCCAGATTTCAGCCCTTTCTAGATACCATCTAATTTTCAAACTGGTCTCAGTTGGTCTTTTCCCCAACACGGGATAAGCATATTTTAGATTTGATTTTCACGAATAAAATTTCCCCCTTTTCTTTGACTAAAATCAGAACCTCTTCCCAAGTGACCATACCTTTATCCATTGCTGCCTTCCGCTTGCTTCCACAAAAAGGCTAGCACCACTCCTACCTACCGTGCGTTTGACCTAGATGATATTAATTTAATTAACAACTTTATGGTCTCAAATGACTGGCAGGAGCTTTCCTCCACGATCAGTGTAACAATTATCTGTGACTTAATGATGGCAATTTCAAAAAGCATTTTGGAATTTGTGCCGATCAATAATGTTAAGCCTTATACTTCGGACCCCACCGTTCCTCCTTTTCTTTTGTATAGACTAAATAAATGGCAAAGACAAATGAAAGACCAGTCTACTTGTTCATTAGCTGTGCACCTTAGAATCGTAGAGATTTTCTAATTAGCGTTTGAGGTTCATCTTGCACGTGACAAACTAGAGGAAATCTTGCACACTCAGCGAGTTAAACTCCGCAAAATATTTTGCTCTACTGTTCCGTTGTCAGTCCTCCGCTCAACGAGGTCACGAAATCCCCCCTTTACTGAATGAAAATTAAAACTTTGTGCAAGATGAGTCTGAGAAGGCTGAACTGTTTAAAGCGTTCTTCGCAAGGCACCTTGCGACGGATTCTGAACTGGTCCCGTCGTTTCAGCCATGCTCAGTCAATACTATCTGTACCATAGACTTCTCCATAGATGTAATTTGTGAGCACATTATCCGTCTAAAAAACTCGCACTGCTCGGAAACTGACGGTTTTTCAAATTTCCTTATCAAGAGAGTATTCAGCTTCCCCCGATTAAAGTTATCTATTCTCAGCTTGTCTTCTAAACGGTTAATTATAGCTCCTCCTGCTTCTTCCTCTCCTAAACGATCCTTATTGTTTGCTTCTAGGCATAGCTATCTTTGAAATAATTTGCCGATTGATATTCGCGCGTTGACTAGTCTATGTGCAGTCAAGCGAAGACCGCACATTTATCTTAACCCTGAATCTATTAACCTTTTGTTTTCCTCATCTTTTCCGGGCAACTTTCTCCACGATCCCGAAAAAGGACCATCGGGAATTTAGGATTTCTTCTTGAAAACACCTTCCTCTGACTCGTGTCCCCCGGAATCAGGACGCAGTCTTGACGGCTCTCGTTTCGCTGGTCATCAACCATCATCAGAGCCTTATATTCGGTCACATCTCAGACATCTTACGATGGTCCTGTAGATTTGATGGACTTTTGGATCTCATACAGCGGTGCCCATCACGATCATAAACTGGTGGGTTCCCTATGTTCTATTATGCCACACCGGTTTGGGAACCCGTGTGTAGTGCGGGGAACCCGTCTATACCAGTAATGTTCCGTTAATACTATTGCTCTGCCCCACGATCAGCTTCGAATGAGTTTGCTTCCAAGCCCCCCCCCCTTACTAAGAGATGCAGTGGGTACCAAAATATATAGTCATAATCTAGATAACGATGTGGCTCATCTGTGTGTGCCCTATAATTTCACTTTCCCCATGACTCTGTTATATTCATTTTTTTGAGTCTAACAAATTCGCTTCTAAGCAGTTTTTATTCGTCTGATAGCTATAGACTACGGGTACTGTATGTTAAACCAATTGTTTCTAGTACTTTATGTTATCAAATTTTCGGTTTATTGATTAAGCCCACTGGGCCTGAAATAAACAACTTATTATTATTATTATTATTGTTATTATCATCATTTCCTGACACATGGAAGACATCTATTATTCTTCCAGTCTTCAAGTCAGTATCTCATTCGGACGTAAATAACCACGGAGGTGTTCATAAACCCCGGACCTAGCCAAACTTATGGAAAAGATCATTTTTAATCAAATTCTCGATTTTTGTGTAGAAAATAAACTATTATACGCCGCACAGCATGGATTTCTACCTGTAAGATCATGCGAATGCTGCAACTGGGCATTCCTTTACCTGAGTATTTCACTTCGTAATGAACAGCAATCAGTCATCGTGATTTACCTTGACCTTAGTAAAGCTTTTTACAAGTTGCCGCATAGGCGCCTTCTAGTGAAACTCAAAGCCCTAGGCATCAGGCCTCCCCTGCTTGATTTCTTTGCCTCCTACCTGTCTTACCGCAGCCAGAAGGTCTTAGTAGACAAAAGCTACTCGATGAATCAGCCGATCATGAGTGGCGTATTACAAGGCACGGTTTTAGGTCCCCTCCTTTTCATTCTTTACATACATGACATTTCAACAGTGGTAAATAATTCGGAAAATTTCATTGATGCTTATGACCTTAAGTTTATTTACTCATTTTCTAAGGACACGGCCACTACTTGTGTTGATAAAGTTACCGCAGACTTGCATAATCTCTCAAGTTGGACCGCTACATGGCAGATGGAGTTTTCTCCATCAAAATGTACTTTCTTGGGTTTTGGTCCCAAAAGGGTTCGCGGACCCATTATCTTCCAAAATAGTCCACTGTTAGAAAGATCTACGATAAAGGATTTGGGTCTTTCTTACACGAATAAACTTGCATTTTCACCTCATACAAATCAAATTTCTGCCAAGGCCGCACAGATATGTGGTTTTATATTGCATAACTTTTCCCTTCCAGAAATGAAGTTAAAACTATACCACATGCTTGTTCTTCCTAAACTAGAATACTGCTGTCCGCTTTTTGGCCTCATGACCCAGCATGACCGTAGTAAGATTAAAAAGGTTCAGCGAGTTTTCACTCGTAAAATATTTTCTGTTGCTGGGTCTGATATGTGTTATACGGATCGATGTCAATGAGCAAACATTAAATTTCTTTGGATAAGAAGACTCGAAGCTGGTCTATGCTTTCTGTTTCGCGTTAACAATAGTCCTAATCTCCCAAAAATTAACGCTCTCCTTCCAGTAGACCAACCAAACGCCACTTTTAACTCTTCCATGATAATTTTACCACCTCGTAGCTCCACATCTAACCGTTCTCACTTTTTCACCTCCAAATATGCTTTTATTTGGAACAACCTACCTCTCGATATAAGACTGTTTTCTACACTATCGATTTTAAAAGGCAAATTATATGAGTATTTAAATTTAGAGGAAATAAAGTCGTTACTGTCTGTTTCCTTTCCAAACACGCAAGTCGTAGATTTTGAAAAGGGTGATTCTGGCATTTGAAGCTCTTCCCAGGATGCTAAAATGGTTTCTAAATATGTTAGCATTTCCCTCTCCAGAGTCAAACAGCACTTCCAAGGGCTGCGAATACTTCTCCGTTTTTGCAACCTTCGCTGTGGTCTTCGCGATTGGCTGTGTAATCTGGTGGGTCGCAACTCGATGATGTTGCCTTGACTTCTACTTCCTTCCCCTGGTTTCCGCATGACCCCTGCCTTCTTTTTTAAAATAACGATATGTTGGTGGGTCAACAGTACTTAACGCTCCCACTGCCCTTGTGGTTATTCACAGAGAGCCGCGTGAACCAACTTTGTTTTAATTTTACCACAGCATTAACGTTGCAATGACAGGGCCCTTCTGACCTAAAAAAATAAGATTCATTTACTTTTTCAATAAACCCGACACATTTTTGCATCAAGTTACCAGCAAAAAAATGTCATACCCTTTTTAATACTCCTATAACATGGCCGGAATCGGCCTGGCAGGTGGTCACCCGTTGGAGGCCTCTGAAAACCACATGATATTTTTTTAGGTGGGAAGCCCATATGATCAGTGTTCGCACATTTCTGCGTGAATATATACCTGATCTGCAGTGACAGCAAGTAGCGAGGCGCTGATAAATGGCGGCTCAATAAAGTGATTATGGTCCATCTTGAAGACCCCAGTGGTGGACCAACTGCGCCGTCTGTAAGAGCGTATTGTTTGTGTTGGCTTACCAGCTGTTGTTCAGAGTTATGTTTGGCTGATAAAAGGTTAATAAGCCCGAAAAGTTATGTATCAAGTTACTCAAAGACGCTGTCATACCTTTTTTACTGTTATTATGACTTAGCCGGAATCGGCCTTGCAGGCAGTCACCCGTTGGGTACCTCTGACCACCACATGATATTTGTTTAGTTCGAAAGCCCATATGATCGGTGTTCTCACATTTCTGAGTTAAAATATACCTGATCTGCAGAAACAGCAAATAACAGGTGGCGAGGCGCTGATGAACTGCGGATCGATGAAGTGCTTATGAGATATCGGAAAGAGTCCAGTGGTTGACCAACTGTGCCATATGTCGGTGCAATTGTTGGTGTAGTCTGAACAGCTGGTGTTCAGGGGTATGCTTGGCTGATGAATGCTAATAAGCCCAAAACAGTTCTGTATCAAATAACCCCCAGACGTGGTCATACCCTTTTTATTGCTTTTATGACTTGGCCGGAATCGGCCTGGCAGGCGGTCAACCTTTGAGGACCTCTGACCACCACGTTAATTTTTTTTTATTTCGAAGGCCCAAACGATTGGTGTTCGCACATTTCTGAGTGATTATATACCTGATCTGCAGTGACAACAAATGGCAGGTGGCAAGGCGCTGATGATTTGCGGTTCGGTAGAGTGCTATTGACCCATCAGGTAGTCCCCAGTGGTGGACCAACTGCGCCGTCTGTAACTGCTTTTTGATTGTGTTGTCTGGCCAGTTGTTGTTAAGGGTTATGCTTGGCTGATTAAGGCTAATAAGCGCTAAACAGTTTTATATAAACTTACCCCCAGACGCTGTCTGACCCCCTTTGCTTCTTTTATGATTTGGCCAGAATCGGTCTGGCAGTAGCTCATCAGTTGGGGACCTCTGACCAGCATATTACATTTGTTTAGTTAGGAAGGCCATATTATCGGTTTTCTCATATTTCTGAGTGAACACATACCTGAACAGCAGTGACAGCAAATGGCAGGTGTCGAGGCGCTGATGAACTGCGAATCGGTTGAGTGCTTATGAGCCTTCAGGTAGACCCCAGTGGTGGAGTAACTGCGCCGTCTTAAAATGTTTTTTCTTTGTGTTGTCTGGCGAGTTGGTTTTCAGAGTTATGCTTGGCGGATGAACGCAAATTAGCCTAAAACAGTTCTGTATCAAGATACCTTCCTTGCTAATATTATGAATTGGCCGGAATCGGCCTGGAAGGCGGTCAAATTTTGAGCACCTTTTGACGACCACGTGCATATTGGTTTGTTCGGAAGCCCAAATGATCGATGTTCGCACATTTCTGAGTGAATATATTCCTGATCTGCAGTGACAGCAAATGCCGGGGCGAGGCCCTGATGAACTGCGGCTCGATAAAAAGATTATGACCCATCTGTTAGACGCCAGTGCTGAACCAACTGCGCCGTCTGCAACTGTGTTTCGTTTGTGTTGTCTGGCTAGTTAACTTTCATGGTTATGCTTTGCTGATGAAGGAAAATTAGCCCGAAACATTTCGATATCAAGTTATTCCCGGACACTGTCAGACCCCCTTTAACAATTATGATTTGGCCGGAATATAGTCACCCGTTAGTGATATTTGATCACCGTTGGAACTTTGTTTAGTTTGGAAGCCCATATGACACGTTTTCTTACATTTCTGAGTGAATATATACCTGATCGGCAGTGACAGCAAATACCAGGTGGCGAGGAACTGATGAACTGTGGCTCGATAAAGTGCTTTTGACCCATCTGTCAGACCCCAGTGATGTGACAACTGCGACGTATGTAAATGAGTTTTGTTTGTGTTGTCTGCCTAGTTGGTGTTCAGGGTTATGCTTGGCTGACGAAGGCAAATACGCGGGAAACAGTTCTATATCAAGTAACCCCCAGTCGCTGTCAGACACCATTTCCTCCTATTACGATTTTGGCGGAATTGACCTGGCAGGCGGTTATCCGTTGAGGACCTCTGTCAACCGCATAAACTTTGTTAAGTTAGCAAGCCCGTGTGATCGGTGTTCTCACATTTCTGAGTGAATATATACCTGATCTGCAGTGACAGCAAATAACATGTGGCGAGGCGATGATAAACTTTTGCACGATAAAGTGATTATGATCCCAGTAGTGTAACAAATGCGCCGTCTGCAACATGTTAAGTAAGTGTTGTCTGGCTATTTGGTTTTCAGGGTTATGCTTGGCTGATGAAGGCATATTAGCCCGAAACAGTTCTATATCAAGTAACCCCCAGTCGCTATCAGACCCCCTTGACTGCTTTTATTATTTGGCTGGAATCAACCTGGCAAGCGGTCATCCGCTGGGGACCTCTGAACACCAGATTAACTTTGTTAAGTAAGCAAGCCCATATGATCGGTATTCTCAAATTTCTGAGTGAATATAAACCTGATCTGCAGTGACAGCAAATAACATGTTTCGAGGCCCTGAAAAACTGCGGCACGATAAAGTGATTATGACCCATCTGTGAGACCCCTGTGGTGTAACAACTGCGCCGTCTGCAACTGTGGTTAGTTTGTGTTGTCTGGCTAGTTGGTTTTTAGGATTATGATTGGCTGATGATGGCAAATTAGCCCGAAACAATTCTATATCAAGTCACCCTCAGACGCTGTCAGACTCCCTTTATTGCTATAATGATTTGTCCAGCATTGACCTGGCAGGCGATCATCAATTTGGGACCTCTGACCACCACATAAAATTTCTTTAGTAATCAAGCCCATATGATCGGTGTTCTCACATTTCTGAGTGAATATACACCTGATATGCAGAGACAGCAAATTACATGTTGCGAGGCGCTGATAAACTGCGGCACGATAAAGTGATTATGACCCATCTGTTAGACCCAAGTGGTGGACCAACTGCACCGTCAGTTAATTTGTTATTTTTGTGTTGTCTGGCTAGTTGGTGTTCAGGGTT
>JAYGXS010000006.1:990719-1011338 GCA_036362985.1 Ligula intestinalis
CGCATGTATCAGACCTGTTTACGATTACCTATGACTAAGGATTCCCGACGGAATCCGAAACGTCAGGAAAATAAAGTCCTTGTTCCAGTGATCGCATCTTCTTCTTCGGAACTGCTGCCTGGAACTCGTATATTCTCCTCGATTGGAAACTAAATTTATTTTGGTCAGCAGATTGAAAGTTGGGGTTTGTCGTCATTTTTGTCTTACTTATAGTAAAAATCTCTCGAAGTTTTCTGTCATTACCTCCTTTAGCCGTCCTTACAAGCTAAGAAATTATGTACTTATTACACCATCTTCGGCATTCTTCTCATATAAATGCTGATTATTCTTTGAAGCCAGATATTGCTTTTTGAGCAACGTGCCAATGTTATGTTGTTAGTAATCTAGACTATCCGCCTTTAGCGAAGGCTGCATATTTATCTTAACCCTCTATTGTGCTCATCGTATCCGAGCAGCTTTCTCCATACCTCCGACAATGGGCCACCAGTACCATTAGGATATCATTTTCAAACTATTTTTCTCTGCCTCGTGTCCCATGGGACCCTAGATATCTCCACAAACCACCAGTTATTCAAACTATGCAAGAAATATGGACGTTCTCAGTCCAAACTTTCCTCGTTTCGATGACTAATGACCATCACCAGAATTCTTTATTTTGCCTTTGAGATGTCAGAATCCTACGTTTAATGATGCTTATTCACAATATTTTATGTTATGCACATTAGCGGACTTACAACACATTTAAATTTTATATTTTGAGCGGCTATTATCTTAGAAATCTGCGCTACTTCTCTATCCTATTTTCCTAAGCAGATGTTCTTTCTCCTGCAGGATTTATGAAAAAGGAGGCATTTTGAAGTCTGCCTACCATTTCATTGCATGAGTATTGTTGATTGCTTATTTCAATTTTAATCTTAAAGTACAATTTCTGCTGATATTATTGCAAATTTGTACGTATATCTGGGCACCTTTTCCATTTTTTTCGAAAGCAATGTTGTGTGCATAGTGCCTTCCTGGCACTTTAAAAAATAAATGATAAATTTCAAAGTGAATAGTGGCAACACACCTTCTCCTCCACCTCCACAATGCTGATAGCATTTCTCTAATACCACGAACGGGTCTTCTTCTTCCGGAATATAGTTATACCGCATTTCAAGGCATCTCGAAGATAATGGGTCCGGGGAACAGGCATATATATAAGTTGCCTGATATTGGCTTTCTGAAGGAAGCACCATAAAGTAAGCGTTATGCAGGCGAAATGCATTTTGCATTATTATAGTATACCTAGCTTTGATTGAGAGTACTACGCAGTTGAAAAATTATTCTCCGAATTAACTTCATTCCATGTGCATGCAGCTAACATATCACCACCACCAACGGCAGGTGTGATCGTGGTGGATTCTGCTGCTTTCGTCGGGTTGATGACTCAGTCGGAACTCGGCAAGGACATATCGTGGTAGCAAATGCAGCACCTCGATAATATCAAAGCCGCTACGACACATTCCGTCGTGTCCCTATTAATATACGGCTGCTACCCAGCTGGGCTCCCCTTACAGCCTTAGTTCTCCATCAGGATGAGAAACCTATTGCGTGTACATGTCTTCATATGGCTCAGCGTTTTTATTTTTAAAGTACTCCAAGTCACATTAAAAACGCCCAGTTTCCGATAACTGCGCAAGGTGCTTTTTTTTCATTGTCTGCCCTTTTTGACTTTGATGTGTGTCATTTGCTTTAACTATGAGCAGATACACTATAACTATGTGATTCTACTAATTGAAATATGTGAGGTGCAATGCACACGCGCTATTCACCACTGACTGTCGGCTGGTAACTGTTTGCTTGCGATTGTGGGCAAAAGCAGTTTTTTCTTCTACTGCATCCATGCATTGTTCCGTCATTATTTCAAGAAGAAGAAACCTGAACTAAAGCTCGAATCAACTTATTATTACTTCTACTGTGCTGTGATGAGTAGCGAACGAAAAAGAAAGCAAATAGTTTACTTTTAGTTAGTTGGCAGTCCATATAACATTTCATGAAGTCGTCAACGGTTCCTTTACTGTTTGCAAATTTGAAGCAATCGCTCCCAGGATTCCTGCAGATCTCAGTAAACGGAGTAACAGTTCCATTTTCTAGAACGAATAAAAAAATGTTGCAGGGTATTTATGAACATTGCATGGACTTGGTGTAGCGTAGTTCATTGCATTCCTGTACTAATTGCGACATAATTACTACAAGTAAATCAGAAAAGTTACGCGGAGCCCTTGAGAACCCTATTTTTAAATCCATTCTGGCATATTAGGCATGTATGTTTCAGCGAAGACAAAGAGCCTTATATCAATCATTTGCGTCTCTCAAATATATGCATATGCATGCATGTCCATCTAGAAGCGTTTTATCAAGTCTTAACTGAAATTTCTGATGCAATATGCTGCATTTAAACGTAGTGGATTTTGGTACAGATATGAGTGTATACAGTCTGTGGCAAATAATTTTAGAGAAACGATTGCTCAACAGTAACTTCACCGATTCTCAAATTTTATCCCATTAAAAAGATATTTTACCTTACCACTTGTGAGTAAATTGCATACTTTCAGACATTGGGTCCACTCGCTGAAAGGGTTATGAGCCGTAGGTATATCGAAGTATGTCAGTGAGGTGCAGGGAGCGTATCTCGCAGTGCAGGAGTATGCCTCCACTGGTTTTGAACCAGGTACTAAAAAGGCGTGCAAATGTTGCTTTTGTATGATAATTAAGGTTAAGGCTGGCGTTTTGCATGCATATTTGGAAATGAATAAACTGCTTTCTCACCTTTTTGGAAGTTGCAGGTCTCCAAACATTGATGGACTGATGAGAAGTTATCTTGTTTATCGAATAATCCCGCACAACCATCGTTTATAAATTTGCAGATGCTCATGTGGTCTTGTTGATGGAAAGGAGCTTTGGACAGGCAAAAAAAGATTATTCCTGGATAAAATGGATAATTATACAGATAAGATAGCTATTTGCTATTCAAAAATGTTTATGTATGATCCTCAGGACGGCTGTGTGTAAATGTGAATGCTTAAATGTGTACATTTCCATATCTTGTTCACTGTTTTATAGTAAAACATTCATTTTATGTTAGATATATTTGCATGTAAGTTACGATAGGGTTTTCAAAGGCATGGCCTTCTACCCTACATATCCTGAACTTAACTGAACTATATCTGACTGATCTGATCGTGGCATGTCAAATTAAAACATCCATAACAGTAGGCAATGATGTTGTGTTCATATGGCTGGTGTTTCTTCGCCTGTTGTTACGTTTTTTGTACTTGTGAGCAATTTTGGGCTTCGCGTTTTTTTTGCTTTCACTTGACCCATTGTGCGAGTCTTTGTATGATGCTTACAGAAATTTACAACCCATTTCTCCCTACAAAACTATTAATTTATAATTATAAACCCCCTTCGGGTAATTGTATGATTTGCTTCAGAAATTGGTGCGTTTACTGAGAATGCTTTGACTGAGGAAAATACAGGGTGCAGACCTGTTTATATGGTGCTTTTTGGAAGAAAATGGAAAAAAAATGAAGATAATATTTTTTGCGGATAACAGTCCATTTTTCGCCAACTGTGAGGAAGAATTGTTTCTCTGACCCAATTTACAATCTTCCTTAAATATATTCTACTTGTAGATAATCAATATGCCTATAACATGTAGCACGTAATAAAATCTCGCTTTCTTATGAAATTTCAACCAAAATTGTGAACGATGTTCTCAATCCGAGCAGAGGCCTAAAGTAGTATTGCAATGCTAATTCTCCTACAACATACTCCTAAGATATTTGAGTAACCACAAGATAACAAATTTTTAACACGCTTCTTTCTTTCTTTCAGGCCGCAAAAGGCCTGTCTTTAAATAATGTGGTCAGATTCGTCATATGCATGTTCTATGTTTGCTTTCAAGTACTGTAAAGCATTCAAACATATTTTATGCAAATCATGCGCAGTAGTAGTCTTTTTTGGATATATATTCTGTAGTAGATAACGTCTCCTTCACATGTTGTACTTGAAGAATTGTAAATGAGGGTTTTTTGACAAAAAGGTTTTAAATTTTCAAAAAGTATCGAAACTCGCATCCCCGGATATTTGAATTCAAAAATTTTATACTACATGTCGTATATATTTTGTCCTAAAATAGGTGACACAACGAAAGTGACTTCTTACTTAGGAACATTTAATGGTCTTAAATAAGATCATTTTTAGGATATTATTAAAGGTGAAAAATACAATTATGTTCAAATATAACAAAAGAATGTTACGCGTTACATGACAAGTAAACGAAAACCTGGTTTTGGGCATGCGTTCTAGAAACTTTTTATCGCTATTTTTGCCCGCAAGGTTAACCAATGTGAAAAATGCATACTAATTCAGTAACCACCCACTTAAGAGTTGGAAAACAATCTCCATTGTGAGGCAGCGGAAGTAATTGTTTCGTAGAGTATGTTATTTCATTTTTATTGACAGTATTGCAATTTCTCATTGCAACTTTCAAGATGAAATTAAGCTTGGCATTTAAACGTGCATTTGGACGGGTAAGATTAATCAAGTGAGCGGATTTAATAATAAGAAAAGCTTTCTTTCAAAAAAAGTTCCCTATTAGTTAAATTTATGGAGCGAAATACACACTATTTTTAGCTAAATCATGAGTAAGTTAATATCGAAGAAATGTTAGATGCTATAAGACAAGACAGAATGAAGTATTTTGCGAAGAAGAAGACACGATCACTGATACAATATTTTTATTTGCCTGACGTTTCAATATCCGTCGTGGATTCGTCATCAGAGACATGAGTAGCAGATAGTTTAAACTGCATTGCGTTATGGAAGAATTCCAGAATAAGTAGAAAAAACTGGAAAAAAATTATCACTTCTACAAGTGAAAAGTTGAGTCCGAATTTGCTCAAATGGAAGTGAAGCCTTATTTAAGGAATCTAATTTATTGTCAGATGCAAGCAGCAATTTTAGCTTAAAAAATTCTTAAGCTAAGATGTGAAATCGTTGTACGTAAAATGCAGTTAAATGTGTCATCATCTTTTCTTCAAACCGCACCAATGACTTTGGCATTTCAGCAAAGTGTCTGCGTTCGTACTGGCACTACTTCATGTAGACGTATACGTTCTTGTAAACAATACGTTCCGCTTATGCATTATTTAGAATTGAAACAAACAGAAGAATTATAAGTGTTTTGAAAAATGGCCATTTATTTGGCCAGTCATTTTTGCATTCGCCAACGCATAACAGATCGTGGAATAAGTCCACACATGCGGAAAATAATTCCTTATGAAGAGAAAAGTAAGTTTTTTATGCTGAACCCAATAAGCGAAAAGTTAAAAACGAAAATTTTCAAAATTTTTCAATTTATTTGTGATATTATCTTGGGAAAATATCATATACACAAAAATTATTCTGGTGAATATCTTATTAAAACACTTTTTAAATAGATAACCTATTATGGAAAGTCCATTCATTAGTCGTAAGCATAACAAAATCTTGGTTTTCTTGCGCACGTTCTGCCTAATTGACATTGATGTTTGCTGCTTTGTGGTATTTCTAAATATTATCCACCTGGTCATCTTCATTTAAACTCGGAACTCATTTTTAGATAGATATTCTTTTTTTATCTTATTTTACAGGCTTGAAAGTAAACATCGGACAGAAGCGCGATGTATTAACCAAAAAGAAGTGAAACGATATTCAGTGACTAGTTAGCCACTAATGGTTATATATACAGCATATTTTGACTAAAGATAAGGTCCCTTTACATAAACAAAGTGGCTGCCCTATGTTTTCAAATTAACAAAATATATAAATTTATTGTTCTTATTTACTGCAATTTCTTGCGCTACAAAAACTGGCGCATTATTGAGTGAATTTTTTTTTCTCAATAAGCACATAGTTATTTTTATACTTCAATTTAGTTATAAATTTGCATAGTGCTGTTTATTATTATTTTTAAGATTTCGTAAATGCATCCACGCTGGTATGCGAGTGATAATCAAACGTTTACAAACAAAGGCATGATGCATGCAGCGCTGGCAGCAATGTTAACTTGGAAATTTATTAGAGGGTTATGCCTATGTGAACATGTGTATTAGACAGAAATATGTCTGCTTTGCGTTGAAGGATGTTTTTGAGTGCGGATATCTTTAGGTGGTGTCAGTTGGGATAAATGACAACGCATATTAAGCGTTTTTAATGATACAATTTTGTATCATGGTTCATAATAGAGTTGCTATTTTTACTACTGTTTTTTGACACTATTTACAACACCTTCCACCTATATCATGTCATTTACTAGCAACGACTCTCACTAACTCATTTAATTTTAACCGAAATATTTAGATGTTTTTTCGATTTGAATTAACTATTAAGTAGGTTTTACCATCATTTTGTTAAAGTTCATGATATATCAATCAGCATGGGATGCAGGCAATGACACTGTACAAAAATGCTTTCTTTAAATTTATGCATTAGTCGCAATGATTTGCTTAATCTTCATAACTTAAAGTATACCTTATGGAGGACAAGCACAAAATTATTTGTTATTATACTCATTTAGGAGAAGACTTTGCCCTTTTAGGTTACGGTGAATAAAAGGAAGTTATCTAAGTATTCCGATATCTGACCGAACATCTTGCTTACCTCAAGAAAATGCGTGCACTGTACAATAAAAGCGGCAAAACTCTGTTGCTACACTTTTTAACAATCGGGCAACATAAATAAATTCACTAAACCTTCCAAGCTTACGTGTTAAACTGAATTCCATTCGGAACTTAAAAATTTGATTCTTATGGATAGTACATTTGACTCAGGTATAATCAATCAATTTGTTTTCTTTTAGGTAATCTAGAATATTTTAAACCAAAAGATACCATTTCTTTAAGCATAGCATTCAAAAAGGTGATAGCTGCTGCCAAATGAGGACAAGAATGATTTTTTGGGCATGTTTTACAAAACATTTGTTGGAATTTTGAAGGCCAATCAAAAACGCTGGTAAAACGAATGCTACATTATAAGCCACTTTTACAAAATAAACATTTTTCGCGGTCACAAAAAAACTACTTAATAAGCTGGCATGATATTTTTACATAAACGACTTGAAAATTGGCTATAAAATTTTGATTATAATATTTTTTCTCAATGCTGATAAGCGACTGAGTATCAATATTTCGCATATGGCGGCAGGTTGCGTGAATTCTGAGCCGTACCGTATATTCATTTCGCAATAATTTTTGTATGCTTATAAATTAATGTTTACTTTATAGAGAACATAACCAACAATCGTTTTTCTTGTTTTTATGTACAAGCTGACTGTGACCTCTTAGGTTACCATCAACGATTATTTTTTTAAAACTTCCAAACAATTAAATGTTGCCTTTTATTTAACTATTAACGAAGTACATGCCTTCTGCCTAGATAAGACCACGCATTTCTAGGCAAGGAGAAAAATGTCATTTAACGTTTTTTTATGCTTGCAATGGATATTGATCCTGTTGCCTATTCTTTAAGTGGAATAAATATGCTGGTTCATGAAAAATATATTATGAATAAACAATTTCTTTTCTTAAAGTAATGTAAAACATCCCAGTCTCGGCTAGAGGCCAATGTTTGAGCACACATCTTTTGTCTCACCTGTAAAAATCCTTCATTTTTAAGGATGCCGACTTCACAAGCATACATTGTTATTTTGTCTTTGGATGTTTTTTTTTCAATAAATGTATACTTAATAGAGGACATGCATTTTAATGTGTTGCCTGGAATCGTATAGACGCTAATCGCAACCTCTTCAATTTATGCGCATAAAAATAGCTATCGTTCGTTCGCAATTTTTTTCTCGTTTGCATAGCAGTTTTTTACTCTTTCATTATTTGCAATAAAATAAAGGATTTGAAAACTACAGGCTCTTTACATTCTGTTTTGATAAGAGCACACATTCTTCGTAGCAAGCAAGAAGAGAAGACATTGTGTTAGGTAATGGTTCTATCATGTTGCATGCATTATAGCCAAAATGTATGGAGGAAATTATATATGAATACTCAATCTCGATCTTAGTAATTTAAAATTACGAAAATAACATTTATTTGAGGATAAAACAAGCAGGATTCTACCGAATGACCTAAAGTAAAAAAAAATGTTTGAATGCTTCCAACAAAACATAGTTAAATATGCAATGGCACTCAAATTTACTAAAACGAATTCATACTGAAGAGGTATCCATTTATTATTGAGAATGCTTCTGGCTGTTGGCTGGAAGGAAACGTATTAGTGAGAATAATGTTTTACCCAGCTGCAGTAACTGGTTCTTAGTTAGACGCTTTTAAACATCTTAAAGAGCATTTCAAGAAATAGGACATCTTCTTTGTGTTTTTTAGCAAGTTAATTTTCTCATGACATGCCAACCGAATATAAGTATAAATATATATGGTGGTGTATTTTTGGGTAATCAGAGCTAAAAGATTAACATTAAGGATTTTTTATGAATACTAACCAGACAGTAAATTTTAGAAAGTAAAATAGAACCCAGACACCTTGTGCCCAAGCTATCGGAGAGGGCTTGCCGGAGAAAACTGAAATGCTATTGGGCAAAGGTATAGATTACAATAAAATATTGGTATTGAAAACATCTGGAGAGCAAAAAAAGAGGAGCATTAAACCCCTGAAAATGCACACGATGCATGTTTAATTACCTGACAGTGGAATCACTAACGTCAGCACTGCAGCCATGTAATGCAACGTCATGGTGAATTTTCTTTCCGTAACGCGAATGCTTCCGCTTTATATATGCTTGCGTTGCATCATTCACTCATGGGAAGAAAGACAGGCCTATGGATCTTGCAGAGTTTTGTGTCACTCATGTATTAATGTTCTCTTAAAGTGTTTAACTCAGTTAATGGACGCTAGAAAGGGGCGTTAAAGAACGTGAGCTTCAAATCAACAAACCACTTTCAAACTTTTTGTAATTTTGTATTGCAACGTGTAAAATGGCTACAGATGTGGATCACGAGGGATTATAACCCGGGCTCATTTGTCAATGAGTTTAACAAATTACTACGTACATGTACAATTGCTACAACAATGTATTGAATTACTATGCTAACTAAGTACTATACACTGTATAGAGTACAGATGTGGAGCACTCAACATTCGAACCTGGAACTTTTCACCATTTTCCGCAGGCAGGTCTAGACGCACACACATACACGTTGGATATGGATGTCTGTTAAAAATTGGTCCAGATCCTGGACCAAAACAACCTTTTCTAAATTTTATTCATGAGACAGCAAATGAGATATGCAAAAGTAAAACATCCTCGAGACACTAATAGTGGAGTTGAAAATATTATCCTCTATATTGCTGGTGACCTTACACTGAATTCGTTGGGAGAAAGGTTATTTTTACAAAATGTTGGTGTTAGTGTATGAGTAAGGAAACCGGTTAACTGCAACACAGGATAATATGTTACCATTTCACCATTCTCCGAAAAGGCAACGCAAGTTCCGCTCGGGGAATATTTTTAAGTGTCATCTGGAAGGACTCAACTGCAGAAATCATCCCTAATTATATAAAAAACCACCTTGCGGCCCTGTTTGTACTCCTTTTCAACTGGCCCGCCTTTATTGCAGTACTGATGTTTTACTCAAGAGAGAACAAGTGCATATTAAAGTTATTTAAAATGAAGGTCCAGTTTTAGAATTACAGCCTACAATATAAGAGAGACTCCCGGAAAGTAATATAAATAAATATTTCAAAAACATTGTGGATAACAGCTTTTCAGAAGTTTTTTTAGGTTCCTTAAACATTAATATGCGGCCGCTTCTAGTAAAATTATTTAAAGAAAAGAAAAAACTGCTTAAATATTGTAAACATAGTGTCCGTCACAGTGGCTTGCAACTGGCTCACACCTTTACCTGATGTTTAGTCTATATTTGCTTTATGTACTATTTTTAAGTTTAAACGCATTTACAGTTATCTGGATATGAGTAGGGAGCTCAAGGGTGAAAGTCCTTTTCCATGAATTAAGTGAAAATAAGAGCCTTGAGTTAACAGTAAACCTTTTGATGATAGAAAGCCCATAGCTATCGACTGCTTGGTTGATAATTTTGCCATCACTGAGAGAAGTGAAAAATGATTTCCGTTTTCAGGATATTAAAAAAATTCGAAACCAGCAGTGGCTGATAAACAGCCTGTCCCTTACTTCCACTGGGCCCGCACAAAAACCTAAAAGTCTAAGACAAATATCCGTAAGCATAAAATTTTGCTTCAACAATTAAGGAACTTTTTTTGTTAGGTTTTTCAAGTGCTTCACATTCAACTAGTATTTTCCCATACTAGAGCACAGCAGTTGTCCGTTTTGGTTCATTTGCCAAAAAAATTTAAGCAGAAACTTTCTGTTCTTATAAGGACACAGATTTTATGAGTGTAAGTTGGTGTAAGCGTCGGTCAGAAAACGCTTGGGCTGAGTCGATGGGCATTTCTATCATTTAAGTCCATACTTACTGATCAGAAAACAGCCCGCACGCTGGTCAGATCTCGTGGCGAAAACGTAAAAAAATTGTTACTGTGGCAAGGGCGCTCACTCGCGTACGGTGCTGCTAAACCACGCTTGTAAAAATTTTCATCATTAAAGTTTAGTAAATTAGCAAAAACGCGCAAATCAAAGATAAGACAAGCACTCCTCCTCATTAACATGATGTCCGAACGCATTGAAATATATATAAGGAAGTAAAATTTTCAAGTGACGCATTAATTTGGGTAAAAATACTCGAAGCCGGTATCTGCTTAATAGAAGCCCGAATGTCCCACAAATTATTATTCACACTTTGGTAAACACACCTTACGCCACCTGTAGGTAATATTTGATAATTTCACCACCCTTTGGCCACACATCTAACCGTTTATGTTTTTTTGCATCCAAATTTACTTTTATTTGAAAGAATCTTTCTCTCAAAATTATGTTTTCTTTTGCATTTACGATTTTGAAAGGCAAATTTAGTCGCATTTGGAAAAAAATACAGTTTATTCTTTCTGTCAGGATACGCCTGACATTTGATGCATTTAGCACAATATTTAGGTGATCCTTGTATATGCTTACAGTTTTTTGCACAGTTCAGCATTATTTTTAAATTTATGCAAATTATTCGCCATTTTGCGACCTTGGTAGTGGTCTTTGAGGTAAATTTTTCTGATCAACTATCATGGCAAAAATTAAGCCAATTACTTCTGAAAAGTCAGCACGTGTGCTAACTCGCGCTTGATATTGATGAACGAAATTTGTAAGTATGTTATTAATAAAAGGCCAGGAAATGCGTCACAAAGATATGCGCACAAATAAAAGATCCAAAACACTTTTTTAAAAAAGTTTTATTTTTGCACCTCATCTTCGGTGACATCGAAACCCCGTGAATCAGGAAAAGTCTAAAACAGGCACCTTGTTTTGCAGGGACTATTGGCTTTGATTTGGTCTTATGCTTAGCCAAAAGTGACTGCAAATGTACAATACTAGCCAAACGTGAAATATAGTAGCCATAAATTGCAAGTGTTGCTGTTATTTTATTTAACGACGTGGATTTATCCGCGGATTGAACTGCAAACATGTACGGTTAGGGCCACCGCAGCTGTCTTGTGTATGGGTAAGGCCGACAAAAGAGATTAAAATCTTTGTCCATCAGAATGAATTTTTTTAGCAGATGGAACATTGCAGATGTCTGAGGAGGATAGAAGATTACGCTTGGACTTTTGTTCGTCACCTATCCAATCTAAGTAAGATAAAAATATTTGCTAAAACACACTTAGCCAACTTCTTGGTGAAATTTTCAGTCAGGTGTGTTTCATCTTGATGATGTTGTCTTGACTTCTGCGGTCTTCTTCTTCTTTCGACCCACTTTCCCCGAAGATCCATCTTAATCTCACTGCGATGATTCTTTACTATTTTTCCCAAACCTTTAACACCCACATACCGGCTTACTGCATCCTATCATATCCTTATTATGTAGGAAATGTTTCAACACTTTTTGAAATTGGGGGTTTGCTGAATTCAGCCACCGATGTAGGACTGTTTTCAATATCAAGCCTTTTGAACTTATGTTGTTATAAGGTTCCTGAGGCGCAGCTGTGATAACCAAAGTTGTTTTGGTTTTTTTCTCTTTACTTTAGCACTCAGTTTGTAATGAAAGTGCCATTTGGCCTTAAATATCAAATTATTGATTTTTTATTATAAAAGAAGGAACACTAGATTATATGCAAAAAATAAGTTTGACCATTTTATTTAAGAAAACGTTTCTGCTTAAACTTTCATGCAGCACATGTTGTCACGAGCAGTATGGTAACAGGTACAGGAGACACTCGTATTGCTATTAATTTGTTTCGGGCTCACTCTCCACTCCAGGTAAAAGCTGCACGAGGGCTAATGATGAGGCAAAATGACATAATCAACAAGGACAAGGGAGATTAGAATGGCCATTTCTGGCTTTTTAGCCGTAATCACACTAACATAACCCCAAGTGGTGTCCTTCTTGATAGTTGAACCCGCAGCTTTGTGGGTTGGGCTTGTGGGACATTTAGGTGTCCGAGATTGAGCTCGAAGCGAATGCACACCGGTGGATGTGTACTGTAGCCGATTGCTGAGCATGTCTTTGCTTCCGTACATATTTCCGAGCTAAGCTGGCATGCCAGGGAAACGGCGATGAAGTTATCTTATCATTATCAAATTTACTTAGTGTGATAAGAAATTTCCTCAAAGGCCGATTGAAGTCCGTGCGCGTTGGATACGCGAAATCCTTTTAAGTGCCACTTCTTAGTAAAGAGCCTCAGGGCTCCGTTCTTGGGCCATTATTGGTCTTACTCTACGCCAATTACTGTAGGCATGGACTTGTCAGCAATGGAGTCCTGATTGCAGATGATATAAAGATATGACAACCCATAAGACACACTTACGCTAAGCAATCTCTGCAAGAAGGTTTTGATCGCCTAGGTGAATGGTGCAAAATAGGGTAATGTGGTGTAACTTTGTGAAGTTTGTCACATTGCGGCTCAAAACCGAGTAGCCGAGCATGATGGGTGACTCTTACAACTACGCACATGATTGCAGTTCCCTGCAGAACGTAGCCGAACAAAAAGACCAAGGTACTACTATCGTGCCATCCCTGGAGCCCTGTTAAGAATAGGTTAGGGCTGCCAAGAAAGCGAACAGTGTTCTTTTTGACATTTAACGATTTTTTGTTGACAATTATTTGGCAAAATATACAGGACGTTTATTTATTAAAGTCTACAATATGGAGTTCAGGCGTGGCGCCTATGGCTGCAAAAGGACTACTAGCTGCGGGAAAGAGTTCAAAGCAGCGAACCAAAAATTGTGAAAGGCCTTAAGTCATCATCTTACGAATGTAGAATGGAAGCACTTAACCTATTTCCGCTTGAGTACAGACAATTTCGAGGTGATCACATGCAGACGTACCGTTTCATTAGGAATCGGGACTGTGCCCTGCAGTTTGATGACTTCTTTGAATTTGCCACATCCACTACCTTTTTTGGGAATTTTCTCAAACTTTGGGGAACTTTACCCCATGTGAATGTTCGCAGACATCCGTTCTCACAGCGCGTCATCGGTGCCGGGAAGGGACTGCCCGAGAAGTTCATAATAGCGAAGTCCACGGATGCATTCAAACGAAAACTAGATGTGTATTTACTAAGCAGATACCGTTTATATGCACGAAAAAGCATTGCTGGTAGTCACTGACCCATTTAACGCATCTATAGATAAGAAGATTAAATGTGATAACGGTACGCACTATGTTATAGTAGCATACAGCATGTTCAAAAGTACACAATTTACATAATTTTAAAATTGGTGTTTTTCATTATTTTAGTATTTCAAAAATGCAAAATATTAACAGGTATCATTATGTTGCTTTTCCACTGACTTTTCTCTGACAAACTTCCATTTGGGCATGACACTACTGACAATGCGAAGCAATTGAATGTAACGTACCATTAAACAATTGTCTTCGTATTCGGGAGCGTTCATGCTCAATCGCTTCTGCATATTCGGCTGCTGTTGCAATAGTCACAAACCATTTAAAAAAAACAATTAAATGGTACTGGTGGACATTGGTTTTATTTTTGAAATTTTAAAATTACAATACAAACCAAATATACAATTATTTAAAATGTATATAATTTTTTTTTCACACACCCTCTATGTTATGTTGGTTCTGTTATGCATACACAAAAGCATTGTCAGATGTCCACTAAACATTGGTCATACCTATAAATAGAATTTTTACATCTGTTGCTCACTAGTTTATAGTTATATATTTTATGTTAGATATTTTATGCATATTGTTTTCACAAAGGACTTCAGACGCATTGCCTACTACCTTATATATACTGAACTATACTGGAAAAAATGCTGAAATTTCAGAAATCGGTAAAGGTTCCGGCTAAGTGAAGCAATAAACGAAAATTGGGAACTTTTTTTCATAAAATGAATCCTTTTGACACGTTAAAAAGCTTCCTTTGAATTGACAGTTGATAACACTTACAATATAGCAGAGTAGATAAGGTCGATTTTAAGCAGCATACCAGGCCTAATCAAAGAAAAATGTTTTTTTAATATGGTATAATGCCAAAAGCAGTTCTTTGAGAAATCTCTGCCAAAAATATTTTTCTTCCTTCCGCTAGGGTAAGACAGGAGCATGCTCATTTGCTGCTACTTTGATGGCAATTGCACCAATCTGCGAACCAAAACTGCTACCAGAGCCACTCAATGTAAGTCAAACCGCCTGCATGCATTCCATATTTTGACATCCAAGCACAAACAAACACTAAAGAATTCATCGTTCACCTGTGCATTGCACATTTTTGGCGCCGTGGACTCTTCCATTTATACTTTCAGCTGTCATTAAAATGGATCAAACGTTGGAATTCAGAGGTGCTTGTTAACAACTCTTTAATAACAGGAACGAGAGGTGTGTGAAATACCTAAACTCAGGTATGATTTACAACGAACCTTCATTTTAAATAATTTTAAGCGATATAAGTAAGTATGATGAACTCCAGGGGCTCGTTAACTCGTTGTTTTGTTGCGCCTTTTTCAGATTTTGAATGGCTACTGGCTTGAAGCAATGACAACTTTACTGAAATGCTCATTGTCTAGTTAAATCCCACTAAAAGCTTCTTTAACGTCAAGTTTCCTTGTGGATAGATATGAATTTGTTGGAAATAACGTAAGCTCTTTGAAAAGGCAGAATTTCGTTTAATGAAGATTTTTAAATTTGGGCCCAGTCGTCATCATCTTCAAAATTGCGTAATTATTAATTAAAAAGGTTTATCACTAATGACTGATATAATTTTTGAATTGACGGACGTTTTATTGAAGTATTGATTAATGCATGAGTCATTGGAGTTAATGACGACTGAATGTTGTCGAAATGGTAGGCTTAAGGAAACTACGAACCAGAGACGTTACCAAAGATAGGTATATACGCAAGTTCAAGTGGCAAGCTAGTTCATCCAGTCATCACTGTTTTCATGCAAGTGGTACATGAAGCGTACCATTTGACCGTCCAACTACATTACCCGTCATTGTAGAAAATTATTAAACTTTGCATCCAAATGGTCAATCATTTATATTGGATTTACCAACACTTTGTGCAAACCTCCTGGTCTTTTTTAATTGCAATATTAACAAGATTGGCTTCTTAAGACCGAACTCTAGTAAGTGCCCTTTCTGCATTCCTCACAGCAATTACTTCCTACAATTTCGCCCCGACATTTTTCCAGCAAGTAAACTAGTGAAGAGGCCTTATGATTGCGAGTTGACTTTCTGCACAAGTAGTGTCGTCAAAAATGATCGACATTTCCATTGACCTAGTCCAAGAGTTGTCCAACCAACGCCCATACCAGGTCACCCTCAAAAAAATGTCTGTCCAAGTACGGACGGAATTTGTCAGCTTAGGTTTCTGGGCAGATCGACCAAAACGGACTAATTTGCCGCTTTAATATACACAGGTGAAGCACCCAAGTAACCTACAGAAACCTTTTTTAAAACTTAAAGATACCGTTGTTTTAAGTATTAATTTTAAAGAAGGCGTTCTTGGCTACCGAACGAGTACAAGAAATGTTTTTCGTGCAGGTTTTTCAAAACAATATATTTAAATCTATATCGGCAGTCGAAATCAATGACAAAAAGGCAAACTACTTAAGAATTCACTTTAAATAGTGCGTGGTTTTTCTTGGTGGTCAGAATAAAGCTCTTTAAAACTCTGTCATCCTAATGTTTCCAAAAATATGTTGAGATTAGTCCGTACAATTTTCTTTATTACAACTATCTGCAATTAATACGTTTTCATTGAAAACTCTTTTCAGAATTCAGGCTGCTAATGCATGGGATAGTGAATCTTCTGCAAGTGAATAGTTTAAAAATTGTCGAAGGTCAAATGCATTTTACTTTACGATTTTTGGTTCACATTTAAAAGTTTATATGTACGCACAGCGTAATTAATGCCTTAAGGGTTAAGCATTCAATACTGATATCCAAATTTTGTATGATTAATCAGAAATGGAATTGATGTGCATGTTTTCACAGTGAGAAAAGAATAGAGTACACAAAGGAAATACCACGTTAGGTGTTAAGCAGTCAGTGTTGATCTCAATATTTCACTTAACGCATTCATGTTTGTGTGCGGACAATGAGGGCATGATATAAAAAGCACAGTTGAAATGCTATAGTTCATCTGGAAAAAGATTTTCGTACGTTTAACGGTCGTATTAGCGTAAAAAGTGTAAGTGAAAGCGAACATATATTATTGCTTGAAGAACTTAACAACTTTTTAGAGGTCTGTTAACTAAAATGTGGAAACAGTCTACAATAGGGCCGACCATGGAGGAAAAACAGCTAAGTTTTCATACGGGATCCCTGATACAAGAGATTACAATGGTGCGGCAATACGGTAGCGCAGAAAAAAAATAAACACATTTCCAAGAAGCAGAGAAACTAGTAGGTATTACTGGTTTAACTGTAAAAACGTTTGAAAATCGAAAAACAATTTCTATTGGAAATATATATCTCTAAGTTAATAATATTAACAATAGTTTGAAGCATGATGTTCCCGGAGAAAACTTGAAAATGGGTATCAATGCAAAATTGAATTGCAACATAAATTTCTCCAGAGCTCATCAGTTGCATCAACGCCTTGCTTTAAGGTCCACGAATGAAAAAATACGTAATTGAATTTTTATACAAAGGTCCTAGGTCCTAGTCAGATACAGAAGGAAAGTTATATAAATGGAAGGGGAAAACAGTAAAAACAAGAAAAATTTCCATTTTCACCGGTTTCGTATCCATGGTGAACTCTATACTAGACGGCTACCTACAATACTTCTTAATAACGAAATATCTATACAGCAATGATGAGAGTGTGTATTATCTTACACACTGGCAATTTATCATGTTAACAGTGATTGATGATAAACTTGAAATCCGCAGGTTTAATTTTGCCGAGGCATACCTTTGCAGATAATGAGGTGGTTGAGCTCTGTGGCTTGCACGGTATCTTAATTTGTGATCAGCGCATTATGCGAGAATGTCGCAATACAAATGCCTCAATAAATCCAAACTTAAGCATATCTAACTTGCTATCTGTCGAAATGATTTTCGTATAGAACGAGAGAGCCCTTATTTTGGTTTCATTCACCTTAGGCTCTGTGCCCCTAACAGGAAAACATTCATGCAGACGTCTTACTGTCTTGTAGGGCACCAAGCTATTAATTCCCACCGCAAAAATGGCTCGTTTACTTTGTGATCAAACACTTATTCCTGGTTAGCAAATGTAAATTAATATTTAATTGCTTTGGATGTGGTCAAATGTTTATTAAAATTTTATCATATTTTTTCAATATACAAAATAGAATACACTTTATCGACGCAATATCCTTTTGTCTCACGCAACTAATAACATTTGAGGGTAATTGAACGTTATATTGGCAGAATTTAACACAAAATGGAAATTGGTGTCACTGGAAGGCACTCAATGAAAAGTCGATCTTTAAAGACACTCCCTCAAAGCAATTTCCTTTTTCAGCCATCTCCCAGATCTCTACGATCCAACTTGTATTTTCTTTCCGAGGAGGCAAAGTTATGTTGGTGGCTCTTTCATGACACCATGTCCGGGTTAGGAATTGGTGAGAGAGTGTGGAATCTGATGCCCGAAGCATATTACAATGCCGTGCTATGCGGTTTCAGTTTATGTTTGTAGGAGGCTGACATTTACCAAAACTGCGTGTGACTCATCCTTTGTGCACCCTGTCGAGTCTTTCTCCCATGCGAACTTATCCACTCCGCGCGCTATCGCCCCTTTTTTCACTATTGATTAACTCACTGCCTGGTCAGCTTGCAAGCTCCAATTAAATTGATACTCCCGCATTCTATGATTCGCTGCAGACGGCAGAGTACTCATCGCGAAGGCAAAGCATGCAAGACACAACTTCACGGACTCAACTGGCGTGCAGACAGCCGACAACTGGCTCCTCACACAGCTCTTGTACAGTTCATTTTCTAGCAGCAGAGGACTGTCTGCCAAAAATGTCTTACCGGACTTGTAATTTGGGAAACCTTCTGCTTGTCCGCAACTGTCTAGCTTGATTAATCGTACAATTTAGTTTCAAGAAGACCACGAGCCGGCATATGTCTAAAGTCTTCGAATTTTCATGCGAAAGCACGCTAACTTGTTCAGGTGGACGGCGATAATAGTTCACTCGAAGGCGAAAAAAATTGTTTTGGCTTGTCTAGCTTGAACGGTACTCATTAAAACGGTGCAACTTTCATAACTTTGTAAAAGTTTGATAAATACCCTGATATCAGTGTGAATGCATCCAGGGAAACTTAGAAAGAAAAGTCAACGGCATTGGGAATATTGAAACTTAACAGTAGTGTAAGAAGTACTTTATGCTTGTCAAGGAAAATAAAGTTTGCCCGATAATCCCATAAAAAATAGCTTTTATTCAGAAAAATTAATTGAAATATTTTATTTATCTTTAACATTTGTGTAACCACTTTCTTTAGATAAAAGGAACTTTTCTTTAGTTTTTTGTTTTTACAGATTCCTATTAGTGGACAGCTATTTATTGCATATCGTTGAATAGGCTCAGGAATCATTTTTTTCTTTTTCATTGTCATCATTGATAAGTTGAGAAACTGCGTGTTTATCATCCTCTTGAGTTAACTGTCATCGCAAAACTCTCATTTGTCTCATGACGAGCTGGGAAACCATACGCGATGTTTCAAAAAATAAATTATTTACTTTGATAATGAAATGGTTTACCGTATATTTTGAGTTAATGCGCCCGGTTGTCAGTTAATGCGCTACTTTTTTCAAGGAGTTTGGACCGTTTGGTAATAAAACTGTTTTGAAGTTCATTACCTTTGCTTTCATTCCAAATTTTTGGGCTTCTTACCCTAATTAATTCCAGTCGTTGTAAACCAAGCCGTTTTAAGAAATTATACCGTCCACAGTTAATATGTAAGGACGCTTTAATGTTCGGAAATCAATTGTCTCTGCACTCGGTGCAGCCATTTCCTCGATTCCAAAATAGTCAATCGTTGGGAATTACCTGTAGATGAGACATCTGCCGCTCTGTACATTATTCGAACAAACTAGATTATAATGTGCATTTATCACATTTACATACTTCTAATCGCTGCAATCATGTTTCCTAAATTTAAAAGATGTTGCACATTTCTGTCTATCATATATCGAGGTAATTGGATGGTGTTTTAAGGTTCGACGATAACATTTTGACAGAATTGTCAAATACAGTGCTGTAACAATATACTGTGTGCTTGCTTTAGCAATTGTACAAAAAATGATGATTTATATGGTTTTAATAATTATTTCAGTTTCTTATATTTTTTTCTAACGCCCCTCATGGGATCTTCTTAATTGTAAAATATATTTTCTTGTCAGGGAGGTGCGCATGCTATGTACAGAAATTCATAACCAGCCAGTGCGCAAAGGCCTGTCTTTCTTTTCATGCGTAAAATACCTCAATTTCGAAAGATCTCGGGTCCGAATACCGGGTATCCCAACGCTTTACTGCATATATCAAATAAAACTAAGATTTTAAAGTAATTTAATAAATTATTGCAACCCTTGTAGACGTCGCAACAGTAAATTACAAAAAAACTCAAACGTGTTACTCCTGCACGTTTTTTGTGCATTAAAATCTCTGATTTTCTTAATCCCTTTTGCCCGAACTATTTTTCAGTCAAATGCGTTAAAAACAAAGAAAATGGAGATCAATGACTGACACACACTGTGTGGGACATAAGCATTTCTTGCATTTAATGAGAAAAAATTTAATGTTCCCGCGTACATATAAATAGCGGGGTTCTAAACGTTACAGACAGACATGCATTTCACCATGACGTTGTCTAACGTGGTTGCAGTGCTGACGGTCATGCTTCAACTTTCCGGTAGGTTAACGTATATAGTATGCATTAGCAAACGTTACAAGTCGCATAGTCTGCTATTCAGAGGCTTTCACTTTAATTATGTTTTCTGTTTTTATAAAAAAAGTTTT
>JAYGXS010000006.1:1011738-1023085 GCA_036362985.1 Ligula intestinalis
ATATATATATATATATATATATATATATATATATATATATATGCTGCTCACGGTGTTCTTGGTTAATGAACCCCATTAGCTTTTTATGTAATGAACGGTAGATGTCTGATTTTGGAAAGTGCATCTGGCATTTTGAAGTGCATTTCCATGCAAACTGATAACTTCAGTCATATTTATACGCTCATTAGGTCGCATAATCTACCGGCTTTTGAAAGAGCTTCTTTCCTTTATTCTACAAGTCGTTTGCTGTAAGAAACTAGTTTTATAGAAAGTGAATTGCTCTCACTGACTTCCACTATCCATACAAAATTTAGATTTAGATTATGAAAAACTAATCACAAAACTAGTCTTGTATTTGTTCAGTGGCAAATAGTGTACGGTTAATATCATATTCGAAATAAAAATGCTTTACAACAATTTACAAAAGCTTTTATTTGGTAGATTTTGGTCCTATTTTTAATGAATAATTATACACATGTCACCTTTAACGTAAAAATCTTATAATTCATCCATTAAAACATGGTACACGACCTATGTGACTGGTCACGCGTTTATGCTAGCCATACTTTCTTAATACGAATATTTTATTTTAAAAAATACGTTAACACAAAAGCATTTCACTTGGTTCTGGATAGCCGCCTCCATCACCTTTGACTATCGAAAGGTCAACTGCCTGTAACCATTTATCAAACCATCATAAATAAGAAAGTTTTACATCTGATTGTTTTCCAATTCACCAAGATAAACACAGAAGGACCGAACTGAAAAATACAACGAAAGAAAGGATGGCAATTTCTAACTTAGTAGTCGTCGTCAGCTGTTCGTTTGTACACTTGTCGCCTAAGGCAATGCAATTTTTATTATTTAATTTGACTTGGTACTCCAGATTTTAGTAACACTATTTTGATTTATTCAGTTTATTTTAATCGGCGAAAGCCTTTTAGTTAGTGAGATTGTCATTTTAGTTAGGTTGACTGAGAGAAATGGCAATTTCTCTTTGGGAAAAATTTAAAGTAGTCTCATATAAAGGAATTTGATATGCTTTTAGCATAAAGCAAAACAAGCTGCATGTTTTTGTTGATAATAACATACGGGAACTCCGAAATCAGTAAAAAAAGATAAAAAATATCCATTCGAGAGCTGGAAAAGTTTGTCGAAAAATTGTTGATTCAAGTAAAGCCAGGTTAAAGTTATCACATTTCTCTGCAGTAACAGTATAGCTTTGTAGAAAATAAATAAGGTTTAGCTAGCCTAAGAATTTTTTGCACAAAATGCAGTAACAGAGAAGTGTTTGTTTTAATGCACAAATAACTCACAAATGACCGTGCAAAAACGCAAAAACGTCAAAAACGTTGGCACGAATTCAAGATAAAGAAGGTCTTTTTGAATGAAGGTCGTGTAAGAATATTGCTTTTGTATACTTAAGGTTCCCCTTATGCGTTTTTAAGAAACAGAACACACAGAAAAATAATACTTTTGTGCAAAAAAAGCGATTGTTGTTGGCCCGTTGTATTAAATTCGCAAAACTAAATCTGAAAGTGGAATTTATCCACTTATGCAAAAAATAATCCATTATAAAAATTCAAGAAAGTTCTATCGTCTTTAGTCAAACTAAATCATTTATCCTCAGAAAAACTGAAACAAATTCTCAAAATTCTAAAATTTACTTGTGACATTATGCTCGCACAAGTTAATATGCGCAGAAGTTTGTCAGCGGAATATCTAATCAAAGCACTTTCTTAGAGGTAACGTTTTATGGAAATTTTTTATTAATCTTAGGAATAGTACATTTGGAACACCATTATGGACATGATTCACTCTTAACAATGTGGTTTGTTGTTTTGAGACATTTCTTCATATCAGCAACGTTGTCATGTTCATTTAAGCTTATATCGGAAAACGCATTCTCTCGGTAAAAATTCTTTATCGATATTTTATTAAAAGGTTTTGGTTTAAACGTTGAACAGATGCGCAATTTATCAATTGATCAATGACGACAGTGAAAATGAAGAAAATGATTTCACAATTTTTTTCCATGACATTCAATTAATATTTATTAAATAACGGTAAAATATGCAGAATATTTTCACTAAAGAAAAGTTCTTTCTATATAAAGAAAGTGGTTGCTTCAAGTTTATAACATGAAAAATATCTTCATGTTCTTTTCGAATTTAAAGGTCTTTTCTATATGTCCAGAACCTCGGGATCAGTGTCAGCACCATGGATGTATGGGTCTGTCCTCCATCTGATCGCTGATCTCCTATCTGCCACCATGATAATTATATATACAGGTTTCTATGTTAAGAGTGAATTCACTTGCTTCACTTGCTATATAAGTATGGCAAGACCTGCAAGCAGATCGACTAAGTCTGTTAAAGATTGATTAATTATCTTATACTACCAAAAACAGATTAACAAAAATTTAGAAATAATAATGTGCACCATTTAGCATATTAAGGGTTTAAAAGAACTATAAGAAAAACTTAGGTTTTGTCAAGAAAATTAAAATTTGCTCGATAATCCTCAGGTTTTGAAGACGTCAAAAATGGCTTACGATTAGAATCATAATTTTAAATATCTTGGTAAGTTTAATAGTTTCAGCAACCACTATCTTTATATATCAAGACTTTTTAACATATTTTATACATATAACCGTTAGTGAATTACTTGTTAATTGATCGCGTGGAATAAATTCTGTTATAATTTCGCTCCCTTTCAGTATCTTTATTAATAAATTGCGCTTCTGTTGGACATTTTTATTAATCATTTAAAATAAGATAAAACTAAACAGTATTCACAAAAAAGTTTTTGGATATTAGTTGTTACGAAGAGGTCATCTAATACATATGTGGAAATGCTTCAAAACAGTTAAACACAGAAACTACGCTAGAAACTACGCATTTTATTATTCATAAGATTAATTTAAAAAATCTTTCAATAAAAGCCTTCCTCTTTAAAAAGTGTTTTTTATTGGATATTTGGCTGACAAACGTTTGTGCATGTTACCTTTTGCGAAGGTTATTTTTCAGAGAGATTGGAGACTTTTTTAAATGTCTGTAATGTACCTGAAGATAAACGATTCAATTTGACTGGACATGAAAGAAAATTGTTTCATCTTTAAATTGGATTATTGTTCGCATTTGTTTCTTATACTTTTCCAGTAGTGCATAACATTTTGTTAATTGTATTTCTATAAATCTACCTTTTGGACGTGAAATATTTTCTAATTTACCCTTTTTTAAGTATAAAATTTGAAGTAGACGTTATCGTCTTCCAGCAGTGTACAAAAAGAATATTTGAATGCATGGTGTCTTTATAATACATCTGCATGTTAAGGTTAAAAATGCATTCTACCACACTAGCTTTATTTTTCCAGAAAGTTATATTTGGAGGCAAACAGAACGAATCGAGTTTTCATTCCGGTATCCTGTGGTGGCTAGTATTGCGGTCCTACTTAAGTTGTTTGTTCGCTCATAAGTAAGAGTGCGAGAATACTCTATGCACATTCAAGGGACAAATAATAAAAATAGTTAATGTAACTGCCTCGTTACGTTTCCAAAATTACACCATGTATACAGATCCGCAGTATGTATTATCTTTGTATGTTAACGGCGGATTAAAGCATTATCATACGCATACCTTACACATAAAAAGTAGTAAAGCACACAGTTTGAAAGCAAATCATAAGGATGCTCAATATGGGATAAATACTTTTACGTTATTAGTTCAGTGAGAAGAAACTGTCGGTGATTTTCTGCAGTTTAAGGCAGGAAAAGCCCTAAAAACTCGGAATTAGTGACCATAAAAGAAAAAAGTGGAAAAAACGATGTGAAAACATGCTAAGACACGCCAGTTGTGGATGGTTTTAATTTGATATATTGCATTTACACTTCCCTATGAATAAAATATTTCTACCTATCAAAAGCGCCTTCCTATCAGCAAGCATACACTAGCGTATGTGAACGCCCTTACGATACCTGCGTGGGATTTTACGATAAACAGGATAACGTTTCATCAATTCATCAATGTTTGAAGACCTGCAACTTCCAAAAAGGTAAGATTTCTTGCTTATTTTGATTCTGAAAATGCCTGCAAATCGCCTGTTTCAACCTGCAGCAAAGCTTAATTTACACATCTTTTAGTTTCTGGTTCGAAAGCAGTGGAAGCCTACTCTTGCGTTGATTACAACACTCCCTGCATCCCGCTGACGTACTTCACTACGCCTTTCTTGTACGATCCCTTCAACGATTGGATCCAATGTCTGCAAGTATGCCATTCGCTCACAAATGGTAAGGCTACAATTCCTCTAAATGGCATATAATTGACGGTATGCAGATGCGTTAGTTTTAAACAAACCCTTTTTGGCCATATCTTTTGTTAGAATCCTAGCTTGGGTCCCACATCAGCACGTGAACTCCCTTCCTTTTGTTGTACAGAACCGGAGAAAATGAAGAGTACGCATTAAAGGCAAAAGAGAAAAAGGCAGAAAAAGTAGGAGAAATTATTGCGATACCATCACGGTTGCGAAAAATTGTGAAGGTATTGTGTAATAACGTAATTTTTAAAAAACCAACTTAAATTTAGAGTGTTAGCTTAACTGAGCTAAACTGCCCTTATTTTGAAAATAATTTATACAATAAACTATTACGTATATTAAAGAATTGAGTACTAAATTTAAAACTAAACATAAATATAAATACGGTAAGTTATTCAAATAAAATAAACTGCTGCAAAGTTGGTGTGCATGTATGTTGAAGATGTGCGTGGTGTGAACTATACTAATCTACTTCCAAGGCGGCAAGTTTTACCCCAGATAATTTGAAGTAGGTGACTCCTGACCACCAAATTTATTTTCAGAAAAATTAAGCAATTCAATAAACTACAAACGTAAAACAAATAAAAGTGTCCGCATTTGTCATGCGTTATAAATAATAAGTAAGTTAGAAATATAAGTAAATTTCTGTGTTTATTTACAGCTTATTAATTTTTTCGTCAAAGTCTTAGATTATTAAAACAACTTCTGGGATCTAAACTAGGACTACATCTTAATTTTTACATATAGTATACACCAACATTTATACTACACTCTCTATTGAACCCAATGACCGTTAAGTAACATAGTGCGTTACAGGGTTTAAGAAAACACTTTATACATTTTTTATTGGTGGTCATATACGTCGTAGGCATCAGCGAATGACACGGAGTTTTTTCTGCTCTGAAACAAATTATTGATTTGCCAGAACCCATGTGTTGATAGGATTTTTTCAAGGCTTTGCCTTTCTTCCTTATATACACCGAATTATGTGACAGTTTTTACAAACTCTCAAGTAATGCAAATGTCTATTGAAAAACGCAAGGCCAACGCTACTTTTGGTTCATAAATTATTTTTTTATTCACTCCAGAAAATGGAATTGTATCCCAGTCGACTGCAATCTGTACGAGTCCTGGCAGTGACTGCTTCACATTTACAAACAGTAAAGGAACCGTTGACGCCTTCGTGAAATGTTATATCAACTGTCAAATAACTAAAGGTAAAGCACTTGCTTATATTGTGTTAGTTCACTACTCATTACAGCACATTTAAAGTATTCATTACATTAACTTTGCTTTGCTTCATTCAGAAAACCAGACAAAGTGGACTTACATGTATGCCTGTCCTGCGGGCTCTCCTTCGCAATGCATTCCTATGCAATATTACTCTCTACCGGAAGAAGAAGCACCGTTTGAGGTTTTAAGGAAATGCTATGAGAATTGCGGAGGTGGGGGAGGGGATGGAGGTAAGCTGCTACTACTGAAGTGCATAGTCCGTGGATGTTTTCCTGAATGCGAAATTAATACGACTTCATGACTACTAACAGAATAACCCCTTAATATGAAGTATTTTTTCCAGGTACGAATTTGAAGCAAGTTTAAACAATGTCAAATCACGCCATCATTTATTTGTACAAATATATTTTTCGGACAGCCATTCAACTGCTTCCTGCCTTTCTATGACATACATTAGAAATGGAGCACACAGAAGTTAAAATTATCACAGAACTATTTTTCAGTATAATTCAGAATATATAAGGGAGGTAGGCAGAGCATTTTAAACCCCCATTTACAGATATACCCGTAAGATCATATTATAACGCTTGCGACTTCCCAATCCTTAATTATGAAAAAAATCAAAGGTTGATTTAATGAAGGCATTTGATTACCAGCGCAATTGGGGAAAAGCCACAAGCTCAATTGTCTAGCAGTCCTGATTTCTAATGAAGGACCATGGTCAAACAGCTCCTAGAAAGTGGGCACTCTGTTGACTTCGAAAAATCTTGCACAGTTTTTGTTCGAGCACGAAAAAAGCGGATCTTGAGCCATATGAAATCAGCCTACATAAGGCGGAAGGAATCTGACCTATTTAAGCAGTTTTATCATGTGGCTAATGTCCAAGGTCCCTGATAATTGCATGCTTAAAGTCAATCAACCTTCGTTTTTTGTTAATCTCCATCCCCACACTTCCTACACATGTTTAAAGGTTGACTATTCGCCGTATTGAAAAATAAAGTTGTTGTTATATATGGACTCAGTTAAAACACGGCATCTTCAGGAAATATACACCAAAATTTAAACAGCTATAGCAGCAAGTTACTTTTATAAACAAAATAATAAGACAACAAATGCAACAAAAAATCTCCTTGAAAAGTCCAAAAGAAAGAAAAATAACAATTGCGATAAGAGGAGAAATAGAGACGGGTAAAATACGGAAACATCAACAGTTAAAAGCTTAACACAGAAAACAAAATGGCAAAAAACAATTAAGCTATGAGTACAGAAATACGCACCGCCAGGAAAACCAATCACCAGTAATGTGGATCAAATTTCCATCGAAATGTTTAACAGTCCCGGCAGCAATGTGCATAGAATAGTTGCAGTCACTGAGCAATGCTATTCTAAATGACGTAGTTAATTTACTTTTTATTTGCATTTTCTGCGCCACTATCACGCATTACATTGGCAGGCCTTCCACCACGACCAGATCCAAGGCCGAAACAAAAGCAATTCATGTGTGATGAACTGGCGAAGCGTTGTGTACCCTGCACTGAGGACGAACCCGGCTGTACCGAGGAAACCACTTGCAAAGCCACCTGCCGCCGCGGAGAGCGTAAGTTATACTGAATATGCAATTACTCCTATCCTCCTAATCTTCACTATAGATGGCCTCAGTGCAAGGGCTAAACGCATCGTGACTGTGTTAAGGTGTGTGCGCAAATGGTGTCGAAGCAGTTGAATGGCTGCTAACACAAGTGCGCCGGGTATAAGCATGTGTGTGTGCATAGCTATATCTTGCCGTTTGTTGCACATTTCGAGAAAATATAAAGGTTTAACCTGGAAAATTTTTATCGCAATAAAAACATCATTTTAATTTGGTCGGCCGACAAGAAGGCTAAGTCAAGCATCTGTGGAACCTTTTCACAATGAATGGTTATTCTGGCGCATTCGTTGAAAAATGCAGGCCAGGGGCCAAACAAAGAAAACCAAACGGAAGGCCAGAACCGAAACGCTGGCTAACAATGATCTATATTCCTGGTGCATCCAATTAATTCGCTCGACTGGTCGGCGAATTCGGGATTGGCGTTGCTCACTGGTCGGAAGCAACAATCCGCAGACAATTTATGTTGCCTAAAGACCCAGTACCCGTTAATCAAATTCCGGTTTCATCTACCACATTGACTGCCTTTGTGGTCAAGCCAATTATGTTGGTGAAACTGGAAAACGGGTGCTCACGAGAATGCACCAGCACGAACTGGCCGTGGGACGGAATGACAAGAATTCTTTGGATGCCGCCCGCGCATCTATGCCCGGGCACGGCTTCGATTTCGAACACGTACGAATACTAGATCAGTCAGACGACCGAATCTCACGCCTCTTGCAGGAGGTATGGCAATTGCACGCGGACTCTATCAATAGGCAGACCGATCTGCCAGATGCCTAGTTTGCGTTGCGCGAGCAATGCCTGGGCTCAAGGTCACTCGCTGCGGAACGAACAATGGGAACTCAGGGTCACCCCCTGAAGAGCTGATTTAATCCCGCAGCCAGTTGTACGTTTGCATTCCTTGACAATGACCTCGAGTGAGCGGTCGAAACATCGGGCAAATGCACTCCTTGTCCCAAAGAGCGTCTTCCAGCCTTCTAAAAAATCCTTCGGTGCAAGAAGTTAGTTGAAAATTGCTGAAAAACTTTGTTGTGAACTTTCGACCATGGGACACTTGGTCGTTGTCGGAGGAGTTAAAAAAATGTTAAACACCAGTGCGCCTTTTTTAACCTAACGAAAATTTGATACTCTTTTGTAATTTTTTGTCAATACGAGATGTTGTAGTTGGGGCCTTTTTCTGGATTATATGAGTTTAATGTCCGCAAAATCTTATTCCACCTGCCTATTGATGCATGAGTTCTTAAAGTTAATATCCTCTTATAATTCATGGCCTTTCCTGTATGTGCAGGAGCACTCAGTCATGGTTTGGTCCCACGCGTATTTATGCCTTCATTCAAGTGTATGCATGTTGATTTGGGACAGGTGATCTTGCCACTAAACTGCTAATTGATGTTCATATAAGCCTGTACAGGCTGACTTCCCGTTTGTACAGAATCAACTGCATTGCATTGGCCACAATGAATGTTGTTAACGTCTTAATTGTTTTGGTTTAGAAGAGTACCATAACATCGAATGAGGTAGGCGTGACACCCTACCGATACTGTTATACGATTTTTAACCAACGACGGCCAGACAATTAGCCTGCTGGTTTTCGCTAATCCTAATGGGAAACTTGAAGTGCTGGGTGAAAATAAACTAAAGTTGAGATGGCAACCGTTATTGCCAATTTCATAACCATGTACGCACGCCGAGATTCAGTCAATAAGAGCTGCCTTTGAGCCAAACGTGATCGTGATATCCGATTATGTAGTAGTTTTGTCTAGCTCCTCTAGCAAATAGCCATCATTGACTGGATCCTATCTCGGCAGCCGGCAGGGTGTCTAGACGTCCATAAATAAGGACCTGGCAAATTAATATAAAGCTTCATTACCCTGGAAGTACATGTATGTTTACTCGTTTTGTCTGATCAATTTTTATTCACAGGAGATAACTCACTCCTACTCTACTCCCATTTTCAACTCTAACTTTGTACCCATCGTTGACAATCATTCCATCATGTCTAGCCACCGGACCGAAGACAGAAAGTTTCAAATGTGATGAACAGTCAAAGCAATGTGTACCTTGCAGAGGTGACGAACCAGACTGTACCGAGGAAACCACCTGCGAAGCCACCTGCCACCGCCGAGAACGTGAGTAATTACTGAATATGCACTTACTCATACCATCTCGTACCCTGGCAGCCTTACTGGACCATAATGACTCCATATAGATGGCCACAGTGCAAGGACCAAACGTATTGTTGGTTTGTTAATGTGCTTGCACTTGAAGGTATAAAAGCATTTGCACTCGTATGTCTCCGGGCCTGGCAAGGATACGCATTTGGGTGCGCGAAGGTACATTTTGCCATTTGTTGGATATTAAGAGATATTATAAAGGTCTCACTTTTGAAATTTGCATCCCAATAAATGCTTTTTAGGGGAGAAGTTCGTTGGGAAATGATAACAACCCTAATTGTTGATATTCCATTTGGGCACACTAGTTCGTCGTCGGACGCATTGAAAGTGCATGCAGAACTATCAGTTTCAAAACAACTGAAAACGTCGCTAATGGTTTGCCGTGGTTGATCAATAGTACGGCCTGTTGGTTGACACTTTATCAAGGCTTCCTCGAGGTTAATGTATATCGCATCCAATTCAACGTGCCTCTTAATGCATGAGTCGTGGGATTTAATGGCCCTCTAAACATTCGCGGTCTTTCCTATATGGGCGGGTTTTGCCCATGCGAATTTTTGCCCTGTTTCAAGTGTGTGAAAAGTGTCTTTGGACAGGTTATTTCGGGTAGCTATCGATAATGGAGTTTCATATAAGCCTGTAGAGGCTTACATTCCCCTTAATCCACAATAAGCTGCATCGCAATATCCATAAGGAAATTTTTAACCAGATCCCCAGGCACGGTCCTCTGTGATGCACTTTGCCTCCTAATATTGTATTCTCGGAGTTACTGTCTCGGGTGGCTGTTGCCGCTTGTTAATCTCCAGCGTGCTCTTTCTCCCGCCTCAGGCGTAAGCCCTTGCATTGGGCTCCAACTTGCGTGTCCTCGCTAGCCAGTGTGTGATTCAACTCTCCCTGTCTGCTAGGGACAAGGACTTATAAAAGATCGTCTGCATGGTCTCTTGTGGCCTGATTGGCCACAGTGGGATAACTTCACGCTACCATTTGGCGCGCGGGCATGCGTGTCCTCTACAGAAGTCATCTCGTGTGGATATTCATCGTCTGTATGCTGTCAGAGCTAACAAATATAGGCACTCGGCTAGGCTCGACGCCTCAGGAAATCCGACAAGGTTGCTAGACTTTGGTCAGGCTACCATCCTAACAGATATTATGTAAGTGAGGCACATGTTGCCTCCTCCACGTCTTCGGACTGTGAGTTTTATGAAGCGCCAGCGTGTCTTTGAGACTGGGACGTCAATAATGCTGCAAATTTGACACGCTGCTAATACTTCTAGTCGGCATAGCGCTTGTTCTACTTATACCCAAGTAAAAAGCACCGGCAGATGGCTTACGGGAGAGGCGGCCACAGTGTCGCCAAACTGCGAAATGCCGCAGCCTTCTTTAACCTGCAAATTGAGGACCACAGTTGCGTCGGACTTTTTAACAGTTGGGTCAGCAATAGGCATGGTGCACTTGCAAAGATACGTCCGAGATGCAGGCTGGTTGGATCCTGACAACCAACTTTCTACCCACATGATATACTTAGGAGGCCGTAGGTGCCTGTTCATGCCGCGAGGCATTTAATCATAAGCGCACTATATGTGGCATATGTCCTGCTACCGGCCAGTCCTCAAGCTGCATACAGCAAATATGCCTACTAGAGCATCAGTATTAGGATAAGAGTTGGATAAAAAGACCACCAGGCACACTGAATACGTAGGAAAAATTCAGAATGATGAATAATTGTAGTGGTCTTCCACAGTTCAAACCCATACCAAACTATAGTTAGTGCAGTCCTGATAATTTGGCTAGTATTTTCGCAAGTCAGGACAGCTACCGAACAAAAACTTCCCGTGCTAGCTCCTTAATTAATTTCTGCAGCGTTGCACACGGCTGATGCTGTGCCTGCAGCCTCTTATCTGCGTACATCGGTTCGCAACGTTGCTTGCATTTACCCCTGTAATTTCATATGCATCATTGAAAATAATTCCATCAAACCCA
>JAYGXS010000006.1:1023185-1062516 GCA_036362985.1 Ligula intestinalis
GCCATGATGTCTGGTTTCACCTCATCAACCACGTTCATTTGTTTGTTTAGCTTAGTAAACAAGCTTTGTACATTCGTGGTTAAGATCTTTAGTGATAGTTTACTCCGTGAAGCCCAACTCTTATCGTGACAGGTTTTGGCCAGAGGAAGGGCTTCTTGACTTTTATTATTTGGCCATCTTTTATTTTCAGACCCTGTGCCCCGCTTTCGGTCCTTTCTCTCAGTTCTCATTTCTGACTTGCTTATGCGAAATTCGTAAGGCCGTTTTTCCTTTTAGCCGTTTTGATGCCAAGCATTCGTTATCCTAGATAATTTTGAGAGGCCTTGGGCTTGTTTGCAGGTCGCGCCCTGGTCTGCTTTACCCAAACGGAAGGCTTTATTTATGGTATAGGTTTCCCATCCTTTAGGAAAGCGCTTGCGTATTCGTGTATTCGATCGTAGTCGTGTGCAACTCATTGCGTTGCACTGTCAAACGTGGATTCAGGAGCACCCTGTATGACAATGTTGTTTTTCCGTTTTATAGGTGATTTCTGTATTGCCTCATGTGTGCAGTTTTCCTTACCTTTCGGCAGCGTTGCACACTTGGCTGATGCTGTGCCTGCAGCCTCTTATCTGCGTACGTCAGTTTGCAACGTAATGCCAATCGAACTCGACCTACTTGATAGGCCGACGACTATTGGTTTCAAGAGGCGGTCAGTGCAGAAATGTTCGAAGTCTACATTTACTAATTTACAAAGGTCCAGGCTTTGCCAATGCGGGCGTCCACTTTCATTGGCCGTGGAGGTAGTGGTTCATAAACATTAGTTCATGTAGGATAGTTTTTTTAGATGTTACTTGCATTATCCCCTGTAATTTCATATGCATCATTGAAAATAATTCCATCAAACCCAGCTGTTAGACCAAAACCAGCACTTTTCAAATGTGACCAGCAGTCCAAGACGTGTCTGACCTGCACTGAAGACGAACCCGGCTGTACCGAGGAAACCACTTGCGAAGCCAGCTGCCACCGCGATGAACGTGAGTGATACCGAATATGCAATTACTCCTAACCCCTCGCGTACATCGGCAGCATCCAAAAGGTATAATCGCGCACACTTCATGGTTAATACGACCAACTAGGTTTTGACTCTATGCGTGCGTTCGAATGAGGAGATGAAGAAGTATATCCAGTTCAGTTGCGTTATTTTGATGATGCTACAAAGGTGTATTTAGAAGTTTTATTTGTGAACACGGATGTTTTGGTATCAGAAATATAGTCCGCCAGCTTATTAGCCATGTCTATTGACACGAGTTAATTATATGCGACAAAGTCACAGATAGCAGACAGTTTTCAATGGGAAAAATGCGTTGATAATGCGAATTAGAGAGTCCATTTGGACAGGGCATTGCAAAGGCCGTGGAGACCGTAGCAGAAATGTAGAGGCCTTGGCCAGGTTCTTAGATACTTTTTTTAACTCCTAACACATAGGTAGTTAATTAATATGCTTTTAACATTTTCCACTCTTACATTTTATATTTAATTGGCATTCATTCCACCGGGACCAGCTGTGAGGCCAAAAGCAACAGGTTTCAAATGTGACAAACAGCTTGGGCAGTGTGTCACCTGCACTGGCGAGGAAGACCAAGCAGACTGTACCGACGAGATCACTTGCGAGGCCAGCTGCCACCGGGACGAACGTAAGTTGTAATAAGTCATATTGCACATATTACCACGTACTTTGATGGCATCGAAGCAGTTTAATTGATTGTGACTGATTATGAATCAAAATTACATTATTAATATGCGAGAAAATGCGAGTTCCAGATAAAATATTCGTTACATTATCGCCGGAAGAGGAAGAAGAAGAGGAGATGACTTCTGAGATCAAAGTGATTTCTGTCTGAGGTTTCAAAAGCTCGCTCCTTTCCACCGTCAGAGTATGATTTCTGTATTCCTTTTCACTTCAGATAAATGTGAACCACCATTCACCTTGTTTAATACCCATGCGTCAATCGATTGCACCGATCGATTTTTGTGGCTCGCGTCTTCTTGAGCTGGGTCAGGTCATGTTTGTGACTCGTGTGCGTTTCCACCCTCTTTGCTCGTGGCCGCCGGTTGTTGGCCCTGCTTATTTCTCTCCGTTTGACCTATTGCTGCGTTCTGAGGCGTATCAGCCTTTTGCGGAGCGCTCGGTAGGCGGGATGAAGGTCCATGGCTCTGTTTAGTGCTCCAACCGAAGACCAGCGTTCTAGCAACAATCTGGCCATCTTGTCGTTGGCTCGTCAGCCAAAATACACTTGGGTCCGAGAAGTCGTCTCCTCTTTTTCTTCTTCCTCTTTCAGAGATGATGCATTTTCCACTCTAACATAATGTCCTTAATTAATGATCATTCTATCATAACTAGCCACCGGACCGGACCCAGAAGTTTTTAAGTGTAACGAACAATCCGGGCAGTGCGTAAGCTGCAATGAAGACGACAAGGAGGACTGCACCGAAATGAGCACTTGCAAAGGTAGCTGCCACCGTGTCGAACGTAAGTTATGCATGCAATTTCTTCCAACTCCATGTAGAATGGCATTAGCAAAAAAGCCACAGTCACTCGCTTTTTGTTGACATGGCAAAAGTTATTTGTAAGGCCCACCGGATATCTATTCCCCCCACCAACTGTATAAATTATTTTTTTTGAACATTTAATTTTCGGCTAGCAAGCGTGAATTAATATATAATGTACAATACTACTGCTAATTTTTATTGACATTATATTGGCGAAATTTAATGAAAATATAAATTTATCATATTAATGGTAGAATTTAACAAAAAAATGTAAAGTCAGTCTACCGTAGATTTGAAAGTAGTTTTCATTTTATGTTCTGCATATATTCCCATGCTTAACTTAAGAAGTCAAGGTTGGCGAAGCATATGTGTTCAGCAAATCCTCATCGGGCCAAAACCTTTGCAGGGTTACGAAAACTATGTATTTGGACAGGGTTAAATAATGAAGCCTAATTAAAATTCATCGTTTACGCGTCACCTGCATGGCAAGGTCGGCGTTTAGAGGTTCCTGCTTTGGAGGAGGGTGAAGGGGGAGGAAAGGTGATTGGGTTTGGTTTTGGGGGTTGATCAGACGATAGATACAACGAGGGATAATTTCTGCTATTTGCGCGCAGAGAACGACTGTCACTGGGGGTGGGGACAAAATGCGACCGCCACCTGGCGTCGGGGTCGGCCATGAAAGTGCAAGAGCTTTTATTAGTTTCTTCTGACAACACAACACTGGATTCGCTAGCTGAGTGCCGCTGGGAAAGCGCTTAGGATTCCAGTTCGCTGGTGTCGTCTGACCAGCTCACTTGTTTCATTGCCTAAGAAAGGCAGTCTTATGAACACGTCTTTCTTTTCTGCGATTAAAGCACCAGGCTTTTTGGCGCACTTGCCAATTATCTTTATCATGAAACTTTCCAGGTTTTCATTTCCAATTAGAGTATGTTGCAGCTGATGGAGTTCCACTTCAACAGTTTCAGGAGAGCAGCTGCTTATCTCTGGATAAGATATCGTTTCATATAAAGGGAACAAAACTGTGAAATTTGCTGTATTGTTCCGTCCAGGTTTTTTGTCGAAATACCCTTCGCAGGATAGATCCATCATCTAGCCTTTGCAGAAGGACATCAAGGAACACAATTTCATTGACCATTTCATTCTCCACAGAAAATGTGAGCGATGTGTGCACACTGTTAAACTTCGCGACCAGGGTGTCAGTGTCAACGTTTTAGTCTGTTAAACAGAAGATATCGCCCATAAATCGCCCGTAGAATGCAAAGTCATTCATTGTGTCTCTTATCTGCGCATGTCTGTGACCTGTTTACGATTACCTATGACTAAGGATTTCCGACGGAATACGAAACGTCAGGCAAATAAAACTCTTGCTCCAGTGATCGCATCTTTGTCTTCTTTACTAGTTTTATCGATCTTGCCCATCAATACATTTGCGAGAAACGGGCCAATTGGTGAGTCTATGGCCCTTCTCAAGTGCTGTTTGCAGCAGTTCACCAACTTCGACTAGAGATAGTCATTTTCGCTAGGCTCGATAGATTTTAGGTCGGCAGTCCGGCTAAAGAAGCTTTTGAATTGTGTTTTTAAGTCTATTTCTCACAGAACAACAATTGGAAAGCCTCTTTATCCAGACTGCCGACTTAAAATCAACCGAGCCTGGTGAAAGGTTACTTAAGGTTTGCAACGCCAACCAAAGAACCCGCTCCAAATTATCCAATTAAATCACATAACACCAAGTACAGGTCATTTTTCAGGCAGTCTCAGAATTTTGCCAATAACGATGCTGTCAACAAATTGCGCAAAACCGACGTTGAGTTGTGAGCCATAAGCCTACCGTCTTTCGTGCTTTATTTTCATTGCCAGAGTTCAGAAAATTTTCCGGTAAAGCATACAACACGTTGCACTGGATGGATTGGCTTGGATTACAAAATGGAATAAATGCTGGTGATTGCACTATCCTTGAGTAAACCTTGTTGGCGGTTAAGTCAACAGTTTGTTACTTTTTCATCACAGTTGTAGAAAAGGCAGAGGAATTTGTAGGACAAGCATACACTGTCACCTTACATCAGGGTATTGGAAGGAAAAACGTTTTTTAGACCTACTTTACAGGAACTTTTGTAGGAATTAAAAAAGAATGCAAAAATAAATCTCTGTGTCATTTGGCACGGTAATTTATTTCAAATGGAGGTGGACATGCTACGATAGTGTGGATCTGATCAGCGACTTCGCCCATAATAAAATGCGCAAAATTGGCTTAAATCTATGTGAATCGCTTGCCAATCATCCCTACTTGCCCCGTAAACAGTGTCTCCTCGATAAAGTGCCCAGTCCTGCCCAGAAAAGCGTTATAGGACCCGCCCATAAAACGATCGGTCCAACTACTCTTCTGGTTGATTGACGTGAATTCCGCAACGTGGCACCAAGTGCGCTAAGTATATCTTCCAAGGGCGGGACCACCCCCAACTTCTGAAGTCTGCTTGCCCCTGAGATAGGTAATACACCCACAGAAACATGCACGAGCTTCGCTCTTAACTCTGTAAAACGCTTGCCACTCACTCAGACATGCGTCGTAAGCAGTCCTTCCGAGTTGCTAGAGCACGTGCTGTTCTCCAACAAAACATTATATGATCCGCCCGAATACCGATCCGCCTAACAGCTCTTTCGCACATTCCTGTTGATTGACGCAAAATTCTCAACCGAGATTCATACACCCTATGCATTGACTCAGGTTATGCTACTGGTTGTCGTGGAGTCCATTCTAAAGTTATTTCACTCATGACGTGGATTTCGCAAATAAACAGTATGCGCCAGAGGTGAATAGGCCCCTATATCATTTGGTACTAGTGCAACGTGATGGCGTATATTGGCAGTATTTCGTGCTTTGACTGGGTGTGTTTACAAACCGTCATCGACATCGATGGTCAAACACACACGCAAGCCCCCCCCCCCCCCAAAAAAAACCCAACTGCACGCAAACACCCCGCGGTTTTCCCCCCCCCCCCCCCCCCCCCAACCCAAAAAATTATGGCGCTTCGATCGATCTCTTGATTTGGCGAGTCAAAGACTGCGTCTACACATTCGGCTTATACGAATTGCTCAGAGTGCACTTGATACACATGGACGCCCCTTTCTCTCTTCCCCCTACCCCTTGCGTATTAGAAAGCATTGAGTCTGATCTGAACACGGATTTTTGCCCTAGGCCTAGGCCGGCAAATGTTGCCAAAGCAAGACATCGATTCAAGCGCCATATTTGGGGTAGAGAGGGGGGAGAGCGAGCAAACGAACGAGGCGTGCGTGCACGTAGCGGTTTCCTTAGGAGGGAAAAGGGGCCTGTGTGTGTGTTCGACCATCGATTTCGATGATGGTTAATAACCTTCCCCAGTCAACGCATGGTATACCGCCCACAAAAGCAATCACGCCGCACGCGTACCAAAGGATACAGGGGTCTATAATATATGCATATTTAAGGTTTACAGGCAAGAAATGCCCTTGAGGACCCTAATAATGCCAAGCAAGCAATGCTATTTTTACCGTCAATGTGCAGTTGGTGGAGGACATATGAAACTATGACAGAACTTCAAGTGAATTTTCACGGAACCGAATAAAAACAATCTTGAGCCAGAAAAATTGTTTACATTGCTGGCAGTAAGAAAGTGTGTTGTAAAATTCACCCTTTGTCAAATTTAATGGCATCGAGTCTTCTCTTAAACTCCGCTATTGTGTCAGCGGACACCGCCTCGCTAGGTAGCAAGTTCCAAGGTCGGACGACGCGTTGACTAAAGAAGTATTTTCGGAGGTCTAATCAAGTGCGTTTGTTTGTGACCTTGTAAGAGTGGCCACGCAGGTGAGTGTTGGTGGCTAATTCGAAGAAATCCTCGAATCGCAGGGAGAAACTGTGGCCCCGGATTATCCGAAATGTCCAGAGCAGGCCATACGACAAACAGAATAGGTCAAGTTTGATCAATCTCTCCTGAAATGGTTAGTCTCAGATACCATCAACCCTATTTTTCGCCCTGCGTAGCACTTGTTCGAGAAGGTCCGTATCAATCTTTAACCACGGTGTCCACACTGGCAGTCCGTATTCTAAATGTGGTCTCACAACGGTGCCAAATATTTTCCCGAAGAGTTCAGGTGGGAAGATTTTGAACGCTCGTTTGATCCAGTGTCGGATTCTAGTTGCCTTCTGGACGGCCTTCTAACAGTGCTCTGTCGGCATCAAGTTCGCGGTTGTCCATATCCCCGGGTCTTTGTGCATATAAACCTCTTTAAATGCGATGCCATTTATAAAGTCACTGTGTTTCGGCGGCACTTTTTGCTCCAGGCTTTCGTGGAGAACCAGACACTTGGATGCAATAAAGTTAAGAAGCCATGTGGACGACCAGATAACCAGTTTATCCATGTTCGACTGTAATCTCTTGGCGTCGTTGTCGCAGCTTACTTCAGCCCATTTTTTATGTCATCTACAAACATGACAGCTGTGCAATCAAGCTCATTGAGGCAGTCATTTATGTAAATCAGGAATAGCAGCGGACCTAAAACTGAGCCTTGTGGTACACCACTCTCGACCTTTGTCCATTCCGATGTTGAGTTTATGACAATGACCCTCTGTTCCCTGAGGGAAAAGAAGCTGTTGGTCCATTGATACATTTTGCCTTGAATACCCACGTCCCAAATTTTATGTAGGAGAAGCCTATGTGGAACACTATCGAAGGCCTTTTTGAAGTCGACTAATATGACATTAATTGGATAGCCTTTATCTGCGGCCTTTGTCCACTTCTGTTAGTAAAGAGCACTCGTGAGGCAAGAGCGTCCTGGGCGAAAGCCGTGCTGTCCATCACATAGTATTTTGGTGCTTTCCAGGAATTCAATTTAATGCTTTTTGAGAGTGTGCTCCATTATTTTGCACGTGATGCAAGTTTGACTGACAGGACGGTAATTTGCGCAATCAAGTCGTGAACCTCCTTTATAGATCTAGGTGACTTTTGCCCACTTCCATTCTTCTGAGATTTCGCCTTCTTCAAAAGATCTCTAGAAAATGGCAGCCAGCGGTTTGCACAGTTGGTTATCCAATTCTTTTAGTGCTAGTGCAGGAATTTTGTCCGGCCCAGATGATTTGGCGGGCTTCAGTTAGAGTAATTTGGCCCTGACAGTGTTGTGTGAAAACCGTAGGTCCTCTATTTTGGGAAATGAGGAGGAGAATAAGAGTGTAGTTATCTGTCGATGAGCGGACGTACCGTCAGCAAGAGTTGTAGGTTCTCTCGTGTAGACGGATTCAAAGAAATCGGAGAGGAGGGAGGCTTTCATCTGGTCTTCGGTCGCCAGTTGTCCATCTGCTCATCTTAGGGCAGGACTCATTTCCTGAGATCTCTTCGTGCTGCGTATATAGCCATACAGTAACTTGGGGTGTTCCAATGACTTGTGCAGTATGTAAGACTCGAATTTCTTGCGCAGTTTAGTAGATTTGCATTTACAAATGTTACGTTGTTGCTTATACTCCCGTTAGTTTTTATCGGAGCCGGTTAGTGTGTAACGCCTCCAGAAGTGGTTTCTTCTTTTGAAAGCGGCCTGTTAGTTTGAGTTTATCCACTTCAGGCGATTTGTACTTGTCTTTCTTCTGAAGGGACAGTTGAGAAAAACAGATCTTTTCAGCGTCGAGCTAAAGGTCAGCCCTTGTTCATTTGCTCCACCTTGGAGGTCTGTTTCTCCTGATACCTCTGACATTTATTTTCTTATAAGTGGGAAGTCACCCTTCTTATGTGTATTTCCCATGTATCGTAGACGTAGGGTTTGGAGAACAGTGAGTGCTCGAAATGCAGCATAATGTGATCGCTTGACCCTAATGGGGTCGATCCTGCAGTTCAATCACAGTTTCCTCCACTCGGGTAAAGATAAGGTCAAGACAGTTCGACTGTTGTCCTTCCCTAGCCCGTGTTCCAAAGGTGACGATCTGGCAGAGCAGTTTGTCTGTGGCCCATTGTAGAAGTTTGTGATTGAAGTTGTTTGGAAGACCCTGTGCGGTCTGCCCATCAACAACAGGAACGTTGAAGTTTCCAACGATGGGGATGTCTTTTTTCTCACTAACCTTATTTAATTCTGCCATGTGGATAGTTTCTTGGTCCGGAGTCTGATTTGGCGGGCGGTATGTCACCGAAAGCGTCAGTGGCCTGGCATACTTAGCAGATATGGTAATATTAAGCATTTCCACATCTCGTGCTGGGACCGGTACTTCAGCCGTGGCTGTCAGCTTGCAAGTGACAAAGACTAAAAGCCCTCCTCTCCTAGTTGTTCTGTCTTTCCTGAACAGCTGATATCCTCTAAGCGATAATTCAGAATCAGCGATGTCTTTCGAAAATCACGTTTCAGTTAAAGCCATGATGTCTGGTTTCACCTCATCAACCACGTTCATTTGTTTGTTCAGCTTAGTAAACAAGCTTTGTACATTCGCGGTTAAGATCTTTAGTGATAGTTTACTCCGTGAAGCCCAACTCTCATCGTGACAGGTTTTGGCCAGAGGAAGGTCTTCTTGACTTTTATTATTTGGCCATCTTTTATTTTCAGACCCTGTGCCCCGCTTTCGGTCACTTCTCTCAGTTCTGACCTTAGTTCTCTCCTTTTCATTTGCTCCCTATGCTCATAATGTGGCTGAAAAACACTTGGTTATGCGAAATTCGTAAGGCCTTTTATCCTTTTAGCCGTTTCGATGCCAAGACTTCGTTATCGAAGATAACTTTGGGAGGCCTTGGGTTTGTGTGGTTTACCCAGACGGAAGGCTTTATTTATGGCATATGTTTCCCTATCCTTTAGGAAAGTGCTTGCGTATTCGTGTATTCGATCGTAGTCGTGTGCAACTCGTTCCGTTGCACTGTCAAACGTGGACTCAGGAGCACCCTGTTTGACAATGTTATTTTACTGATTCATTGGCGATTTCTGTATTGCCTCACCTGTGCAGTTTTTCTTACCTTCATCAAGATAAGCTATTTTTGGAAGCTGAGATGACACTATTCAGAGCTGGCTTCGTGCTGCCCCCCCTTTGCATTAGTTGTTTCCTTCAGTGATTTGCATGCAGCGCTAGCATACCCACTTCCTTGTTTTTGCTGGCTCTCTGTGCCCAAACTGATTTAACTAGGAAGTGGAGTTGTACAATCTGCCTCTCGGTTTTGAGCGTGGATTTTTTTTGGGTGTGTTGTTTCGCACAATATCAAAGGGATTGGATGTGGAAGTTACCAATTTCGCGGCCCGCGTTGACGGTGCCTGCTCCCTTTCCTCAGAAGCTGCACTGCCCCGGGATACTGCAATTACTCCTCTCTACTTTCTGCTCTAAAATTCAGGTATCGTTATGTTGTCCTCTTTAAGGATATGGCGAAGAGATTTCTTCAATTCCTCCATCTCCACTTTTAAACGATGAAGCTCCTTCTCCTTGTTTTCAAATTTGTAAAGAAGCGTAAAACATGATATGCAGGTCCCATCTTTAAAAGTTGCATCCCTTAAATTATTGAAGCTTTTCGTCCGTTTGCTGTCTAGACTTTTCAATAGACTTCGTTACCGCTCTTTTGTAGTTGATAAGCAAATTTGATCCCCGCTGCTGTAGGCTTCTATAGCGCCATCGGTTAGCCATTCGACTTCCACCCGAGGCGACTGCAGTTTGATTCCTGGTCCCGCTGACAGTTTTTAAGAATCATAGAGGGTAATATTTTCTACTTCCATTGTAGATTGCAAACGTAACGAGTTTATTCAAACTGTTATAACTGTCTTTGCGACTGTGACGTAGTGTGTTCACTAAAAATAAAAATAACGTAAATCTTCCCATGGTGTGTAAAGTATTGTAAATATTTGAAGCAGACTGAGTTAACAATGCGCTTTATTGTTTAAAAGCACTTTTAAATGTGCATTTACAATATGCAGGATATTCAGGAACGACTCAGCCGTTTGTAGACATTCGAGGTCCTGAATAACTGCTGATCCTCTAGAATGGTTGAGATCCTTGTAACTTGGTTGTTTCAGGCTGTTTTCACTTGCTTTGGTTGTAGGCTGTGACTTCAGTTAAGTCACTTTAAGTCACTTTATTAAGGGAAGAAGGCTTTCGTCCTTGAGCTCCCTATTCATAACCAAAATCGCATAATAGATCCACCGTAACAATAGTACATAATACAAATGTACGAATGTAGGCTTAACATCAGCGATAAGTGTGAGCCAGTTGCAAGGTGCTGCTACTGACACTTTGTTCATTTTATCTGCCACAGTTTCTCAGCAAATGAGAGTCAACTTTGTGTTTAAAAATGTCAACAGTTTCTGAGAGGACCACATCTTCCGGGAGTCCGTTCCACGCTCCAATGACCCTCTGAGAGAAGGCGTTTCGTCGAACGTCGATATGGGCCGGTTTCCTCTGTAGTTTAAAAGGATGACCTCGCAGATGGTCAGTCCGAGCCAATTCGAAGCAATCATCAAATTGTAGGGCACAGTCTTGGCCTCTAACAATTTGGTACGTTTGTATCAGGTCCCCGCGGAGTTGCCTATGATTGAGAGGGAAAAGATCAAGTTCGGTCAGTCTGTCTTCATAAGGCAGATGACCAAGATTCTTGACCATCTTCGTAGCCCTCGCCTGCACTCGTTCCAGGTGCAGGTAATCCTTCTTGAACCACGGAGGCCAGGCCTGGACAGCATACTCCAAGTGGGACCGAACAAACTCTCCGTAGGTTTTCCAGAAGAGCTCCTTTTCAATGTTGACGAATCCCCGCCTAATCGCAAACAGCACCTGTGTCGCGCGTTTAGCTGCCTTTACACACTGAGTAGATGGTTTAAGTGAGGAATTTATTAGAACACCGAGATCCTTTTGTTCGTTCACATTTGAAAGCGGGTGCCCATCGAGGAGGTATTGGAAGGAATCGTTCTCCTCATCAGTCCTTCTAGTACGGAGTCTTAAAACCACACACTTACTAATGTTGAAGTTTAAAAGCCAACGAGCAGACCAGCAGCTAAGTCGATTAAGACTCTCTTAAAGCGCTTACCTATCGGCGTCAGACCTGATGGCTCTCCAGAGTTTGACGTCGTCGGCAAACATGATAGCGCTGCAACCAGCAGGTTTCCTCTTATGCCAATTTCTGAAAATTTATACATTAGACGCTTATGTGGGGCTCTGTCGAATGCATTTTGAAGTCCGTATTGATGACGTCAACCTTATTATCTTCATCTAGTGCGCGAGTCCACTGCTCAGTGGAGAGTAGAAGGCTGGAAAGGCAAGAATGGTTCTTTCTGAAGCCGTGTTGGAGCCCTGACAGTAGGTTGTTCTCCTCCAAGAACTCCATTGTCGTCTTCTTTATTATCGTTTCCATCACCTTACAGCGAATACAAGTTAGGCTGACGTGTTGGTAATTGTTGACCTTCGTTCGGGCTCCGCCCTTGTATATCGGGTAAATATTTGCCATTTTCCATTCAGATGGCAGTTTTCCTAGTTCAAATAAAGAACGAAAGATATGTGCTAGGGGCTCTGAGAGTTCGCTTGCCAATTCTTTCAAGAACTTGGCTGGTATATTGTCTGGACTGGATGACTTTGCTTCTTTGAGGCTCTGCAGCTCCCTCTTAACTACAGATGTTGGAAATAGTAGGGAATGAAGTGCTGGACCGGCGTTTGCATTAGCACTGTTGGCATTATCAAAATGAAGCTCGGTTTCCTCTAGTGAATACCGAGGCAAATAACCGGATACAGTACTCGGCTTTCTCGTAATTCTCAACGACTTCTCCACCATGATCATTCTTAAGTACTGCGACAGGATCCTTGTTTTTTAATCTACTGTTAATATAGCAGAATAGAATTTTGGGCTTTGCTTCGGCCTGTTGGAGGATTCTTGATTCATAGTTTTTCCTGGCCTGGCAAATTGATTTTTTACTGCATTTCTTTGGCGTCGGAATTCCTCGAGATGTAATGGTGACCCAGTTTTCCTGAATAACTTCCATTTCCTATTCTTATTCTTCAGTTGCCTGTTAAGGTCTCTCCTCAACCAGGCAGGACGACTAGTCGTCTTGTGTACCTTGACCGGACAAAAGCGCTTAAGTAGATCTAATGCAACCCTCTCGAGTGATCTTCAATTTTCCTCCGGATCCCCTTTGAGTAGGCAGTCCCAATTCACGGACGATAGTGCATTCTTCATTGAATTGAGATCTGCCTTCTATATGTTTGGCTGGTCCTTAGTTTTCCTCAGCCGTTGAGTATGGAGTGAGAAATCCCACATTAGCGTCGTATGATCACTCTTACCGAGCGGAGCACTTGAATGCACTTCATCTATGTAGAATGAATCCTTCGTGAAAATGAGATCCAAACAAGTAGCCCACTGGTTTTCTCGAAATCTGGTTATGCCCTTAACGTTCTGAACTAGAGACAGGTCAAGCGTGAGATCCAATAATTTGGAACTAAAGTTGACGCCGCCTCAACTGTCAGGTTGTTCCATTCAATTACATGGGCGTTGAAGTCACCAACGATGAGGACCTGCTGGTGGCTAGCAGCTTCTTTCACCAGACCAATGAGCGAGTCGTCGGCTCCACTCAGAATGTTTGGTGGCTGGTAAACAGCCAGGAATTCAAGGTTCTGTGAATTCGCCTTCTTGATCTTTAACCAGACGGACTCATACTACAGGGTACAGTGTGTTCTCTTTCTACAACAGAGATTTCCGTTCTGACAAACACGACAACCCCTTCCCCCTCCTTGTCGGTTTTGGCGGTCTTTACGGAAAAGCTGGTATGCTGGAATCAAAATCTCTGAATCTAGGATTTCTGTTTTTAGCGATGTTTCCGTTTTGGTAGTTACATCAGGTTTCTGCTCCGAAAGTACTGCCTTGAGTTCATCAATTTTTGAGGGAAGTCTTTGGGCATTAGTGTAAAGAAAGCTCAATTTAGACTTATGCACCACTTTATGCAGGCGGTTGCCTCTTGCGGGAGATTGCATGCAGGGAGCTGTCCGTGCTGATGGAGACGGACAGTTGTCCATCCCGACCAGGCTGTTAGTGTTATCGGCTTTCTCCAGAGGAGTGACCTCGGGACATGGACGATCTCCCCGTTTAGAATTCGAAGATTGCTCTCGCCGAGTTCGCATCTCCTGTGGGTTTCTACTTTAAGCAATCTCCATTTATCCCGCTCCGCGGGGGAAAAATCCCGCTGAAAAAAAAACCATCGGGTGTGAGTATCTAAGTATTGGTTTCCTGCTTAACAATAGCTGGACCTCAGCCTCACTTTTCAGAACAAACTTCAACGGTCTTGGTTGGCGTTGTTCATCTTTTGAGTCTGTTAAACGGCACCCTCGGAATGCCTTTAGAACTTTGACTTTCTCCTTGCCCTTTAGGAGAAATTTCAGATATTCTTTAAATAACTTCCTGTCCTCTGTTTATCTGGATTTCGGGGTATCGGAAGTACCTTCTGTCATGACTTTTATGACTATGCAGTTTATACGAGTGGTACTCACCTTCCGACTGTCGTCCCCTTATGCTTCTCTAGGGTTTGTTAGGACAGATTTGCTTCGAGGTTCGGTGCTCCTGTTCATTTTGGCCTGCAAAGGTGCCCTTTTTGTTGGGCTCGTGCTCAATCTCGGCCAGCTTTTATTAGCATTTGGGCTTGGTTGGGTTTTTTGGGAGCCCGAGAGCGCTTCTTCGTTCTATTGGAAGCCAGTGCGTTGACCGTTTCCCCTGTCTATGGCAGACTACCAACTCCGTCAAGCACCCTGAATGCCGGATCATTTTTGTGCTTAGACACTTCGGCGAGGGATTTTGTTTCTCCGTACGTTAGTTTTCCTCGCTCAAGTTCACGTATCGCCGGTTTCTCCTCACGAGGGAGAAAAAGAAAAAAAAATTTCAGCTCCTCCATCTCCACTCTTAGTCCATAAACTACCTTCTCGAGGTTTGTAAATTTGTTCAAAGGGTAAAATATGATACGGAGGCTTTATCTATATGAGTTACATCCCTTAAACTTTCACGACGTTTAGTTCGCTTGGCAAAAGGAGCTTTCAAAGAACTTCTAGATCGAGTTTCCGTAGTTAGTAAGAAAATTTGGAAACAACCGGAGCATCCTGTGATGGCGAAGTAGGGTAGGCGTTCGACATCTACGCAGGGAGTCCGGGGTTCGAATCCGGGCGGTGCGTGACTTATTTTCCTTGTTGCGATGATGTCGGGATTTCGAATGCAGGCACTGGCGAACATTCCTTCTCGTCTTCCAAAGCTGTATCACACATAGTTTCATTTTTTTCTGTCACCATCTTTTCACAGCAGGCCGTTAATGAATCAAATAATAAAGTGGATTGCTTTTTGACTGTTAATAACCGATTTTGATTACTGTCATCCTGGGTCTTCGTGGAGGAGTTGATTAGACGCTCAACTTGGTGTTCGTAAATTGAGTCTACTGAACTCGAGAGACTTTTAGCCCTTTTAGCGGAAGGGTGATTTCGTCGCATCAATCTTGCGACTTCTGCCCTCGAAATTGCGACTAGGGGTTTTAAAGCAAATTAAATTAGAGTCAACTGTCGACACTGATGGTGTGGTGGTAACGACTGATACCGACGAACGATAGGTTTTGGGTTCGAGTCCGGCTCGCGCCGCACATTTACAAGCTGATCTTCACGTTTATTTTTGTCTTTCATAATAGATCAGACTGACGATAAACGATATTTAAGTTCTACGCAATATGTATAAAGCGTTCAACTGTATGAAAAAGGTTATTGAAACGACTCAGCCGTTTGTAGAGAGCTGGAATCCGGGAGAATTGTTGACAGAAGGCAGTGACGAAGATAATGCTCGTTTTGACTAATGTCCTGTCGTGTCTTCTGAGGCTGGAGTTATTGCGAAAGTGAATCCAATAGCTAACAAAGAAAGTCAGACAGAGGGCTAGGTGATCCGAAATCCCGAAAATAATATTTCCCACGGAGGACGAGGAATTAAAACCGCAATTTGAAGCCCGCGCGGTATAGTTCAACAACTTGAGAAACAAATTCCACTTTGATTCCGCCTTTTGATGAATTTTGACATAATAAAAATTCCATGATGACGAGATTGCTGAATAGTACCCAATGCTTAATAGCTGGAGTCCACGAGTGTCCAGAAGTGTCCAGAAGTGTGAAATCCCGAAACGACTAATCTCTTGGAGTCCGAAAATTTCAAACCGATTTTGAAGCGCCCGCCAACTTTTTGCCTCTATCCTTTGGTCCAACCTAGGACCATTCTGTTCTTTGTTTATTAAAGCATTGCTATTAGGGAATTGCATGAGCAATTTCAGGAGTGCAGTAAGACAGGGTTAATAAGTGTCTTACGATTGCAACTCATCGTTTTTCTTCCACCATCATGGCGAAATGGGCCTGAAGAGTCATTTGCGCTCGGGAGTGAAGAAAATAAGGACAGGCTGTGAAGTTTAGTCATAGTTGACAGTAAACAACCGTCACTAGGGGGTTGGGGTGATATGCGATTTTTCACAGCCGTCGACACCGGCCAAGAAAGTGATTATGTTTGTATAAGCGTTCTCTGACTTCCTACCTGTTTAGACGCTGCCTCCGCTGTTAGTCGCATTTGTTAGTATTGGCTTTCGGAGGACTCGTCTACGGTTCGACGTCTGATGTCTGTTTTGTATTAAAAGAATGTGTGAGCATAGTATTTGGGATCGATAAAATTTCACCTTTTCTTAGCCAGGACGGTATGTATTCACGTAAGCTCATTTTATGTCGCCTCGCAGGCCGGCCAATGTATCTTGCTCCATATGAACCAGTGAAGGAGTAAATCCACCTGGGCGTGGTCCCCAATGGGAATCGGTCTTTACCTCCCAATTGTAGGAGAAAATATTCGGTTGAGAAGTATTTTCTCCTACATTTTGTTCAATGTTTATCTCCTACGTTTCGTTTTCTTTTTAATTGGGGTCCACTAAACTTTGCCTCCATTTTAATGTTAGGAGTTTTATTTCACTGCTTCATCCTTATTTCACCATGCGTTTTCAGAGAGTGTTGACTACTATTTTAAAATGATGATAAGTTGGTGGGTATAAATTTTATCTGCCAACAGTACTAAACACTCCCGCTGCCTATGTGGTTGTTCATGGAGAGCAGCATTTATCAATTTTATATTTATTTTTCCACAGCACTAAGTTTGCAATGACGAGGCCCTTCGGGCCTAAAATATAAAATTTATTTATTTTTTTATTTAAGACGCCTATGTTTGTTGCCTTTTTACTTCTCTAGTTGTATCGACTAAGAAAGCCAGTCTTATAAAAATGTCTTAAGTTGCTGCAGTGAAGGTGACGGGGTTTTTGGTGCGTTCGTCAGTATTCCTGAAAATGAGCATTTTTGGATAGCTATTATAAATAAGCATGTTCTGCAGCCTCTCGAGTTACGACAGTTTCGAAAGAGCTGATCCCTTGCACACTGACTTTTCATTTATTGTTTATGCTTTTTATTCTAATCTTTCCGTTAACGTTTGCAATCACTTCCATTTGACTAGATGTCGGAGAAGGATTAGCTCTCTACACATGCAGCAGCGTTTCAAAGACGTGTGTGTTGTGCACTGACGATGATATGGACTGTTCAGACTTATCCGTTTGCCAGGACGACTGCCCGGTAAAAGGTAAGCGTGGCCTGTATTCAGCTTAGTTTTTACACTAACTTAAGTCCAACGGAACAAAGAGGTTTGCCATCAATCACTGGTATGCGCCTGCTAGCAATGATGTTCATATCAAACTTCGACCAGTGCAATTTGCTCGCGGATGGCAATTACGTGGCTGCGTAAATACCCAGACGTGCTGAATAGCGAGCAAACAATTTGCTTTTTACAAAATTCCCCTTCATGCCTGTTCATTTATATCGCAAAAAAACTGAATGAATATTGTGGGTTAGCGTAAACATATAGTGTGGTTGTCAGAACCGGTTGGGGAAAGGGTCTACGAGGTTAAGGTTCAGTGTCACACGGGACTGGCTGCCGGGAAAGGTGATAAGCTGTGAATGGTTAAATTGGAAATTTTCGACAGTACTAAATACAGCGCGGTTATTCAATTCATTGGTGCGCACAGGGTCGGTTAAGTTCACCTGATGACAGCCACTTCTGTCGTAAACATATGCTGTCCAAGCATAATAATAAAAATATCATAAATATAATAATAATATGTTTATCGTGCCAGTTTACAGGCAATTGTAAAGAGTTGGTAATGCACCTCTTGGGCGTCTTCCAAAACCTCGAAGACCGGAAAAAACCTAAAACAAACTCCCTATGTTGCAGCCAGTATTGGTTTTGTTTCAGGTTTTGTGTTTTGTCAATATTGGGCGGGATAGGGAGTTTGTTTAAGTGAAAAAAACCTGACTTCAACGGTATGATACAAGCGGAATATATGTACAGTTGTAAACTGAGTTGACTCATCAGCAGGAGAACTGTTTCATATCGTTTAAAAACATTAGTTCCAGACGGAGAGGGTTGGCAAAAGAGCACGGTGTTCTCAGTCTTCCTTCAATGGTTGTCGGCAAAAGTTGCGCGTTATCGACTGAAGGGTAAGCAGACTGCGGGCTGCTGCTTCAGCAGCATTATCTTCAGCATGAAGCCTGGAATGGTCCAAAGTCCACGAATGCCATAAGTGTGAAAGGGAGATTCGACCAAGTCAGCACCCAAAATTTGTGAAAGTTGTCCTTAATGTAGAAAAATAGGTATAGCTCTCTTAAACATAAGGTAGCTTTGCTGGGTTTTAATACTTTTGGGCAGCTTTTTTCAGATTGATATGGCGTTTACTGAAAATAATTGCCGGTACTTTACTGTACGTGCCATAGGAAGAAATAAAAATACGTCTCGATGACCAGTGCATGGACAGTGCTCAAGCTTCCTTATTGTACTGAGAGGATTAAAGGTTTGACCATTCAAAAGTTTAAACAGTAAAAATACACCCTTCTGCGATTTACGAAGCCACAAGGGATCCAGCTTTTAAGTTCGCACCATTTTTGGTAGGCTAAGTTACGGTGTTCTGTAGTGAAAACTCTTCTAGCGAGGAAGTGCTGAGGTGATTCTGTTTTCTTCCGTTCACTAGTGCGCAGAAGACTGAATAGGGGCGAGCAGTATTCAAGGCTAGGTCTCACGTACATATTATAAAGGCTAGTTCTAACCTCTACAGTCTTAAAATTTCTAAGGATAAATCCGGTGGTTCGGCGTGCTTTCGAGACTATCAAGGCACAGTGCTCTGAAAAATTGAGACCATTAGTAAATAAATAAATAAAAATAATAATAATAAATTTGATATTTTAGGCCCGGAGGGCCGCGTCATTGCTAACTTAGTGCTGTGGAAAAATAAATACACAGTTGATGAATGCTGCTCTCCATGAAACAAGCACATAGACAGCGGGAGCGATTAGTAGTGTTGGTAGATTAATTCATATTCACTAACATATCGTCATTTTAAAATAGTAGTCAACGCTTGGTAAACTAAGAAGGATGCAGTGAAAAAAAAACTCCTACCATTTAAGCTGGGGCGGAGTTCACCGAATCCCTGCTTAAAAAAATAAAACGTAGGAGAAAAAAACTGCTTCAAAAAAGTTAAGGGGGTTTGGTTGAGAGGATTGATTTTAGTGCAAATGAGACAGGACTGTTGATGAGAACGAATGAGGGTGGGTAACGCTTCTTTTAATTGGAGAAATCAGATAATAGCAGAGGCTGTCTTTCACCATTGTTACACCGCCCGACTGGCTTCATGATCAACCATCAGGGAGGTGAGACCGGAGGAGGCCATCGCGGACAACAGAGTCAGGAAGATGAGGGAACGGCAGAGGTCACCTGATCATCAACGAAACGTCCGAGATGTGACCTTGTAGACTGCGGAGTTTAGCGACGAGCTGGCAAAAATAGCAGAACCGCTACGAGCATGACTAAGGACCATAAAGCCTATCGTCAGGGTTGTAAAACGGAGAATGAGGAAAACGGCAATGATGACTGGACAGAGAAGTGGACGAAAAATCGTTGCAAATATCACTCAAAGGAGGAAGAAATCGACATGTATGGAAAAAATTTTGATATAAACATAACCACCTCAGATACCAGGGGGACCCTTTTCAAAGTCCAAAAGTGTAGAAGGGTATGCCCAAATCCTTCATAACTACTGGGACATTCAGTTCGTGGCCGTCAATGCTTAATTCTGGTTGATGATCATCGCCACCAACCATAACGGAACATATGTGCCATGAAAGGGTGAGGCGCCATGTGCAACACCACTGAGCGAAGGCCTGATGATACTTTTTTATCATCTCGAGCACGATGTTGTGATCTGCCGGTTTATATCGATAAGCGACTTTTAAATCATCAGCGTACATGAAGGGTCTGCCATACTGAAAACAATCTGAAACGGCGTTGACAAACAAGCAAAAAAGGATCGGACCCAGTAAACTACCCTGTATAACTCCACTCCTCACATGCGTGGGGTTGGAGATAACATTGGCAATTTTTACTCGTTGTGTGCGACCATCCAAATAGGACGATAAGCCGAAGGAAGCCAGTTTCAGAAGGGAAAGGAAATGATCGACCCGATCAAAGGCCTTAGTAAAATCAAAATAGACGTTATTAATCGCAAAACCGCTGTCTCTAGATTGCAGCACATTATCTAAGAAAGAGAGCTGGCAGGTGTCACAAGATCGTTTCTCGAGAAAGCCATGTTGAGCTGTATTGAGCAGGTTGTTCTCTGTGAAGTGACGCATCATCTTTTCTTTGATCAAGGTCTCCAAGATCTTCGAGGCTGTGGGAAGCGTATTTATTGGCCTGAAGTTGTCGAATGACGACGATCGGCCATGCTTGCGAATGGGCATTATGTGCGATTCCTTCCACAACGAATAACAGGCTTTGCTTTCAAGAGCAAGATTCAATACCTTACAAAGAATAGACGGAAAGGTATCATTTGCTTTAGCTTTTAGAAGGCTAACTGGGACGCCATCTGGGCCTAGACTATAAGATTGACGATAACGATGAATGGCTACAGTCACGTCCCAGAGGGTAAAACTTATGGTTTCGAGGACGGCACCCGTCCAAGCCCGGATAGCTGGAGGTGCAGCAAACTAGCTTTCACTAAACGTTTTGGATAGGAACGCATTGAAGCTATCAGCGGTCAACTAAGCGTCAGCTATGATGTTTCCTAAGGCGCCTTGACGTATGGGGTGTTGCGTTTTCGTCTGCGTTTTTACTGTACGCGAAAAGAGTTTCGCAACATTGAGGGAAGGATTTTCAGCGAAGTGGGCCTCATCGACTATCCGCTTGTCTTCGATGAGCTTCTTAGCCTGCTCAAAGATCCATGTGATCAAGGGCAGAACGGAAGTGTCGTTCTGCCGATGCAAACGACGAGAGAGTTTACGCAGCCAATGACGGAAAGACAGAGGAAGATATACTTCATCCTTGGCATTCATTACTTTCTTACGAGGGACAGAGTGGAGGATGGGTGGATCCAGAACTTTATACAGTGCATCGGTACCAACATTTACATCTTAGCATTAGAAAAATTCAGACCAGTCAAGAGCTTTTAGATGTGCCAGTAAGTCCGCCATGTTTGCGGATTGGAAGTCATGATAAAAACTATAATTCTGGGAAAATGCTTCATCAACCTCCAGTTCTATTTCACTAACAACTGTAAGATGGTCTGAACTCCCAAGTGCGTCTAAGGATGACCCTGGAATTGGTTCGCATCCCCTACAAAAAATTAGGTCGAATATGTTTGTTCCTCGAAAGGGAAAATTGACTACCTGATCCCACATGCCGATATCTACTGCCTCGAATAAGTTCTCGAAATTTGAAGGAGCGGATGGTGGAAACCATTGCACGTCAGGAAGGCTAAAATCGCCTGCAATCAAGCAATACTTAAGATTCAAGTCAGCTGTGGCATGAAATGCCTGCGAGAGACAAAGATCGTAGTCTGCATTGGCATTAGGTGGGCGATAAACACAGCCAACAAGTAAGGAGTATTTGTTTTTAAGAACAACTCGTAGCCAGCAGCTCTCCTCCACCGCTGTGAATTGTGGATAGTCTAACGGGAGAAATGCAAGTGGCTGCTTAATATATATGCAGCTTCCTCCGCCATGGCCATTGTTTTCATCGTTCCGAACGCATGCATAGCCTAAAACGGAGAGTTAAGAGTCAGCTACACAGGCCAATACCCATGTCTCAGCTACCATAACAATGTCTGGGCGGTTGAAGAAAACCAGAGTCTGGAGCAGAGGCATCTTATAAAGCAGTGATCTGGCATTTAAAACGACCAATTTAAGAGGGAATGGCTTAGGTTTCGATGGCGCGACAGCTAAGCCGTCACTGTTACCGGCTTCGACCTGAAAGATTTCCTTTTGACTTGAACTATTTGTCCCTCTCTTAACTTGAGATTCGTCTCGCCATAGGTTCTCCGTTCCTCCAGCTCTATTATTAGCTGTCTCATCTTTCTCCGCTTTTTTAACTCGTAATCTGGCTGGAAAAAAAAACTTGCGAATTCAGACTCCGTAAGGATGGTTTGCACTCTAGCAAGAGTTTTGTCTGTGCTTAGTTTCTAAAATAACTTGAAGAGGTCGTGGCCGAGAAATTGATTCTGAAGCTGTTGGAGCCTTCCCTATTCGGAATCCCTTAAGAATGCGGAAAGGTTCGCCTGGTTTTAGCAACGGTTTGGCGTAAACTCTCATAAGACCCACTTCATGGTCAATTCGTTCTTGATGACTCTGACTCTGGGGCCCCCTTTACAACTATTTTCTGCTTGCGACTCAATGGGGAATATGTGGCGAGCTCACGTGTTTCGGCCGAGGGAGCACTTGTATCCGGTGCATTCGGTTCTGATGTACTGGCTATTGGGTAAGCTGCGCGCGAATCCGTGAACCGTTTGACCTTCTTATGCTTATGCCTCTTTTGAATTATGATCTTGTCAACCTCTTGGCCATCGCTTTCTTGTGCAGAGTCGAGCACCGATGTGGTGCTAGGATGCAAATCCCGATAATTGCTAGTGCCGTTTAAGCCGAGTGACGATGGTATAGCCCGTGGGCTTGACATATGATCCGATATGCAGGTTTCAGGTGTGTCGTTAGACATGTCCAAATCCAAGTCCATGTCAGCGTCAACTCGTTCTTGTGTAATGGTTGACGCTATTTCTGGAGCCTCTTTTACATCTATATTCAGCTTGTGACTCACTGGTGCATCTGTTGCGAACTCAGGAGATACGACCAAGTGGGCATCTGTATCCGGTACTTAAGGGTCGATGGGTCCTGATGTGCCGGTGTTTGGGTTAGCTGGCTGCACACCCCTGGCCCGTTTAGACTTTCTTTCCTTTCTTGCCCTATGCTTTTTTTGTTAAATGATCTTATCGACCTCTGTTTAATCGCTTTTTAGTGCAGCATCGAGCCACAATGTGACGCTAGGACGCAAATCCAGATCATTGCTAGTGCTGCCTGAGCCGAGTAACGATAGCGTAGACTATGGATTTATTTGAGATTCTTTGCGATCGAGCGAGAAGTCCGCTTGCTTATATGGTTCGGCAGATGAAATGCGAGTTTCAGATTTACCGTCCGAGGCTATCTGAGCAAATGTACTTTTATTTACCCCCGGTTTTGACCAACAAGTGCTGTTTTAATCGGTGGATAAGAAATATGCGTTTTTAGATAGGCTATCTCTTGATTCAGTGTATTTACCTCGTGGTAAAGTTCCTGCTTCATCTCTGAAAACTCCTGGCGGAGGACGAAGCCCTCACAGTCTAACTTCGGTAAACTTAGTAGACATCTTGGCCGTTTGGCGGGAGATGAAGAATTAATAACATTATCTAAGTGGCCATATCGGCAGTTACTTTCTGGTCGTATCTTGATATGGTTGTCAAAGGCCCGTGTCGAAGTGGCCAGGCTGCCTTAGGTGCTAACACCGCTAATAACCAGATTTGACGAGCCGGGTTTGAGATCCGGTGGTGGCGACATATTTCGTGATAACGGACTTGTAGCATCTAAACTCTTCACGCTGTGTAAGATTTTATGTGTTACGACCTGCGTCTGATACTGCCAATTAAGTCGGAGGCCAAATCCAAGAGCCCGTAAGAATGAGGTGGAGCGAAGGCCGATTGTCCAGATAGTGCAAGTTTACTGAGACAAGCAGGTTACAGCAAGTCAGAGTAAAATATTGAGTTCCTGGCAGATACAATGAAATGTGTTTGGTTATAAAATTGCCTTAGGAATAACGCGAGAGTCACTTTTATCTTAACGTGAGAGTCCTAACGTTAAAGTCACTTTTATCCTAAATATTAGTAGAAGGGTATATAACAACACAGTGATATAATGACTCAGCCGGAGATATGCGGATTTTTGTGGCGCAGATAAGTTTTTCACAAAATTGACAGGTCCAAGAAGAAATTTCCAAACTTTGGAAATAATTCACAACAGAGGAATTTTTCAGAGCGACCGGATTGAGATTTCCGCATAGACAATTCCAAACTTTGGAAATATATAGTCAATTCTTAAAATATTTCCAAGAAGCGTGTCTTCTTTGCTGAGATAGAGACTAAAAGCACGTAAGCTCGAGAGACTTTAAATTCGCAAACAATTTCAAACTTCACGCTGTTGTAGTTTTCTATATCTCAGAAAGCCTTTCTGCCATTTCACAATGATCTGTGTCTACAAATTCTGCTAGAATGGAACAGTGTGTGCTCTTTATTTGACCGTTCCATAACCATTCTGGAATAGTTTTTTTCTCTCCTTGAACAAACGCCAGTTCGTGCGACCGATGTGTTCTACCCACCAGAAGCCGGTACATACATAGATGTACATAGAGATTGGTTTGTTGGTAGTCCTTGTTGGATCAAAGGTCCCCGCCGGAGTCCAAACTTAGTGTAGTTGGGAGACGGAGTTTTTTTTAACTGCCATAAGTTTTCGTTTTTAGTTCAAAATTACCTGCAAAACCTTTCTAAATGTTGCCCCAAAAGGAGAATTTCAGCTGACATTATTTTGACTTTCTACGTCTACTTGCACATATTGTCAAATTCTTTATTGAATTTTAATTTTTCAAATTTATTTTGTACAGATAGTGCCGTACCGGCGCTGAAAAAATATAAATTCCAAATTTCTTGAAAGAGCAAGTAGCGAAAATACGAGTTTTGATCCACGCGAAGGTATGTCCGGTGTCCATGTTATGTATGGCGACTTCAAAAAGGTTGTATCGTCCTAACAACCGCCAATTGGTGTTCTTGAATGCGCACGCAGCCAGATTTTCCCATGTGACCACGTAAAATGGCGTCGCACGCTCCACATGGGATTTTGTAGATAAGTGAGTGGGGGCGGTGATGATGATATAGCCATTTAGAAATTGTGTGTTTTGAACGAAGGACGTTTGAATCAATGCATTTTGGTGTTGTGAGTTTGCTAATTATTTCAGGTTGATAAGGACTCCACTAAAAATATTGTTTTGGACTTGCCACTTTCCTTCCTCAAGCGAGCTCGCATTACGCCTGCTTGATAATCACATCGTTGGATACAGACCACTCGAGCACGCACGCAGCCGCCTGTTGAGTCATCGGCGTGTTTATAAATGTTTATTACCCTTAACGTCCCTCCGAACATCATTTAACCTTCGTTTCCTTTCCAATTCAATAGCTCGAAGTCAGGATTTGAGCTTTTTCCGATGTGATCAAACATCAAAAATGTGTAGCGTATGTTCTGGCAAGAGTAACGACTGTTACGACTTTACTTCCTGTGAGGAGAAATGCCAAAGTGGAAGTACGTTAACATTTTGCATTACTTATGCTATGATTCAAAGTGCAGTTTCCTTTTTATAACATCCTTGCATTTGTTTACTACATCTGACAGAGCAAATACTGTTGTCTAAAGACACGTGAGGGAAGTTTTGCCACTGAATTTTCGGATTTGCAAATGTGACTGATGTTGAGAATTAACCCTGTTGAGAGGAAAAAGAAGAAGAATATTCAGTCGATGGAACAATACTTTTATTTTTCTGACGTTTCCACCTCCGTCAGGGATTTTTCATGAGCGAAGTGAGCAGAAATCAATACAAGAAACGAGTTCTGCTCGTGTCTCTGATGAAGAATCCGCAATAGATATCGAGACGTCAGGCGAATAAAATTGTTATCACAGCCATTGCATTTTCTTCTTTTCAACTGCTTCCTACGCCCGGCATTTTAATTTGCATTAGCAGTTCACCGTATGTGTTTGTCATTCTGTTAGTTTGAAATTGTCAACAAATGGGTAACATATGCGACCGAAACAGTTTTACATATGTCATGGATACAAACAGGCGGGCCTCATTGCAGTGGATTAGTGGAGGAGTTTATTTTGTAAATAATTAGTGTGTAATTAGTGCGTAAAAAGGTGTACCCAAACGAAGCATTAACATTTAACCTAGGGAAACGAGATAAGTACCAATGGTGAGGCTTAAAAGAAGACGATGCAACCACTGGAACAAGAGTTTTATTGTCATTACGTTTCGAATTCTGTCGGGAATCCTTAATAATAGGTTATGGTTAAATAATCTGAGCCATGCGCAGATAGGGGTGAAACGTGCACATATGGAACGGTATTTATAATTCGTAGGGGGTCATCTGGGTGCGTTCTGTAATTTTCCACTCATGAAGCCACCGCTTGGGTCTTAATGGGTGCGGTGGTGGCTTGACACTTCATGTTTAACTCATTAATTGGCGCGATTTCCTTGTCCATGTCGGATGCGGGCTTGGTAATTGCGCGACAATTATGCTCGCTATTGTCAGATTTTTTGTCGGGCTCGGCCTTTCGCACGTGAGTAATGTTCTTGTTCAGGCAATGTCTTTATACACAGTGGGGATACGCCTAATCGTTGTGCTTGTTGACGGACTGGGGGCCTGAAAACCATGATTCGAGCAGCTCGCGGCTCACACGGTTTTCACCTCTTGTAAGGACCTCAGCCTTGTCAAAGTTAAAAATATAGCCGGGTCCCGTCAAATGAGCTGCAACCTGGGAGTTGGCGTCTTGGCACACTACCGCAGGATTCGCGCCAATGCCGCTACAGGTGGTGAACAGTGTGTGCAGCAGTGGCTGGCATAAGTTTAGGGGCCGCTGGATAAAGGTGCTAGCTGAGTTGCAGCTCGACGACAGATCCTGCCACTACTGGTGGAGTTTAGCGAGAAGATGTCCCGCTGAAAATAAAGCAAACTCGGGTGTTGGAAATTAGGTCCAGATGCTGGCAGGCATAGACGAACTGCTTTGGTGGATTTGGAAGGAGCCAGAGCCTGGCCTCGATGTACTGAAAGCGGTTGATGATCTTTATAACGCTTCACAACCGGATGTCGGAAATTTAATTATATGAGCCATGTTCGCAAAAAGAACTCAGAAAAGTTCAAGTTAATGCAAATTAGTTTACGTGATGGTTGAGATCTCCCACATTGAGAAGTTTTGACATACGATCACGTCGCGCTCGCCATTATCGCCTTGACTTAACAAAAATTGGGAAGATCATGGCTACTTCGAAATTTAAACATGGTTTCGTGCGACCATAGAAGCAGTAAGACATCAGATGGGAGGAATAGTCTATCCTGTACAGAAGTATTGCTGACTTCTTTGAATTTGCACAAAGATACATCTACGCAGTCATCTGTACAAACTGAAGTAACACCATGCCAAAATAGAAGTGTGAGCCAACTTCTTCTCTTACCGAGTCATTAAAGATTGGAATAAACTTCCTTCCTCATGTGTTCTTGCTGAAAGCATCGACGCATTTAAAGAAGGCTTGATATTACTTTACTTGCTGGTCATACATTAAGTAGACAACAATGATTTACATTATGTATATGCGGTTTTGAACGACGTGCATGATGTGACAGTATCTATTTGTTGATAGGGTTTTCAAGGGCTCTGTCTTTCTTTCTTATGTATACTGAATTATATCGAATGGGTTGAAAAAAGACGACAGTCACACGAGGGCGTCCGCACCATAGAGGGACAGCGTCGGAAGTGTGTGAGCGTAACACTCGTCACAGGTTACTCTTGGGTCAGCCTTGAGGGTGTTGGCCAAACAGTGAATGTCCGATACTAGTGTATGTGCGCTACCTAGCATTAGGCGAACCTTCACGCAGACCAGTTTCTTCTACGGATAGTTACACTACTATCCTATGTTAAAAAGTCGCAAAGTACTCATGTATTATCTCTGATTAGAGCTCGACTCAATTTCATCCTTGACACCACTGCCTTTACATTACAGATTATTGTGTGCTCGTTTTAATTCATCTTCAGTGCATTTTATTTGTTCTCTTACTCTTTTGCGGTCTCCTTTCATATAATCAAAGCGTATTAACATCATGACATACCTCCCAGTTCGTATGTATGCAAATTAATTTGTTTTTTTTTCTTTTGCAGCTTAAAGAGAGGGACAGTATCAACGAGGAATCACAATGAATGCAGTGGTATTTTGTTAACCTAAAAAAGGTACTTGGTTTTAAATGGAAAAAAAATCTTTCTTTTTACGGAAGAGGGCATAAAAATAAATGCAGGCAAAAATAAAGGGTATTTTATTTCTGAATTTAAACTTAAAGGAAATTGATCCCATGAATATGAGTTGGTGACGCGGTATGCATCCCGAGGTGATATGATGAAAAAAGAAGTGTAGTCAGAAGAGGTATACCCGCAACATTCATAACATTCCAAACAGGTTACATAAGTTGCAAACTTCGAACTCTCATTAAAGAACATTAGTTGACTATCCGCCGACGGAACCCCCGTTATCTCTTGTGCTTGTGCATATACTTGACTGTGCTAATCATTACGCAGCAGAAAAGGGGATTTCTCAAACCCTAATACTTTAATGCGCACAGCATAAGCAGGCATATAGACTTTGACGTCCACTACGAGGCCGTCCGATCAAAGATGGCTGACTGGTGTCCGCCTTATTTAATAACGCATGCATGAACCTGCTAAACGTAACCTATACGTCATTGCTTTCTCCCTCTCCCACCTCACCCACCGCAAAGTGAATCACATCTGAGACTCCAATTCAACTCGCCTCACCTCTGACAATTCCCATAGCAGACTACATACCGTCGCATCATAATTAAGTCTGTCCTTGTCTCTTTCTGCGTCCATAAACACTAGTGTGACATAATAAATTCACACTTTTTATTTTGTCTGATGACGGGAAAGTTTGACCTTGAAATACTGCGAATAAATCTCACCTTTACACCGAGCCTTCCCTTTTCATACATAGTTGGTGGTCAGCGTTGCTTGGCCGAAAGAAGCCAAATAAGCGTTAAACAGTTCTGTATCAAGTTACCCCCAAACGCAATTATCCCTCTCTGCTATTATGACTTGGCCGACAGGTAGTCGCCCGTTTTGAGACCCCTAGACACCACGCGAGGTTTGTTTACTTCTGGAAGCCAATTGGATCGGTGTTTGCACATTCCTTGGAAACAAGCACGCTTTAGAAATGTCAGCTGAACTATAGTGTAACCCATGAAGGCACCTTGTTTTCTTCATCTGTTTGCGGAGATAGTGAGCGACATAATTTATTTGGGCCTCGTATCTTCAGCCATGTTAATATATGTATAGATTTAGGACATATTATCGTAAGACAAAAGAATCCAAGATGGCCATTTCTGCCTCATTAGTCATCGTCAGCTAGATATACTCTACTCAATTTTAGTAGTGAAAATTGCCACCACCCTCGAGTTTCGAACCCTCGTTCCTCCGGTCAAATGCAGACAATCTAGCCATCGAGCTGTCGGGCTCGACGTCTTGACGGATGCTGATCAAATGAAACTTTTGTAGATAGGCGTACACTAATCGGATACAGAGCAGATACACCCTGGTTTTTTAATATCCAGTGGATTTGGGCACCCCCAAACCTTTTTTCTACTCCACTAATTTTAATGTGGAGCGATCAGCCGTTGGCTTGCAGCGTTGTCGGCGCTGCCATGACAAAGCATGCCACGCCGTTCGTATTATTTTCGATCGCTGCCCTCGTGGGTGGTGGTTGTTGCCCCTACGTAGCTTGTTCGTTAGCTTCGCCGTCGCCAGGCCGTTGGTGTTCGGTCAGGTGTATGAGCAAATCAAGGGGATACCGATGGCCTCGCCTCTGTCTGGACTCATTGCAGAAGCAGTTATGCAAAGGCTCGAGCAGCTGGTCTTAGTTTCAGACCCCCCGAAGTTCTGGGCTAGACACGTCGATGATACGTTCGTCATACTCAAGTGGGACCACATACGAGCTTTCAAGGTGCTATTGAACTCCATCTTTCCGTACACTAAGTTTACCATGGAAGAATAAATCAAGAACCAGCTGCCCTTTCTCGACGTCCAATTGACAAAACTGACAAACGGAAAGGTAAGTACGACGGTATATCGGTAGGCAACTAAAACAAGACGCATTCTTCATTTCCAAAACAACCACCCTTTTGGCCACACACACAGCTGTATCAGATATCTCTTCTGACGTGTTCAAACAGATTATAGCGACGACAGTGGAAAGCGGGAGCAGATGAATTATCTTAAAGCCCTTTTCAAGGCCAACGGGTACCAAAATCCTTCATATGCAGGTGCCTGAAGAAGCCTCGCATTCCTCAGTCGAGCGAAAGAGAACATAAATTCTGGCTAGCAAGTAACTACGTGAGTAGCGTTACAGAGGTGACTACACGAATCCTCGAACCTTTTGGGATCAGAGTTGCACAAAAGCCAGATTGCACAATCAGACAGCAAATAGTGAAGCCCAAACACCCGCTGCCAGCAACCGAGCAATTAGCCGTAGTCTACAGCATACCATACGAGACGAGGTATATTGGGGAAACGAGCAAACGCCTGGGCACAATATTGCACGAACATCAACTCGCAATCAATCGCAAAGACCAGCTACCTTTGGTCTATAATAATAAGGTTTATTTGAAAAGCACATCCTTGGTGCCATCAAAACCCGTTAAGGTAGAAAAAACCTAACCCAAGTCCCTTCGTTTGCAGTCACTATCGGCTTTGTTTTGGTCTTTTCCCTGGTCAGTTGTGTGTGAAATAATGATTTTGTTTTAAGTGAATAAACTTAATTTCTAAATAAATAAATAAATTTTATATTCAAGGCCCGGAGAACCTCGTCATTGCAAACTTAGTGCTATAGAAAAATAAATACAAAGTTGATAAATGCTACCCCTCATTAGCAACCACATAGGCAGATAAATTCATATCCGCCAACATATCATCATTTTTAAATAATCGCCAACACTCTCTGACACGCAGGGTGAACTAAGGAGGGAGCAATGGAAAGAATTCCTACCATTTAAGCGGGGGCAGAGTTCAGCGGACCCCCACTTAAAAAAAAAACGATGAAGAAAGAACTGCTTCTATAAAATTAAAGAGGATTGGTTGAAAGGATTGATTGCAGATCAATGAGACAGGACTGTTGATGAGAACGTACGGCGGTTGGAAACATTTATTTTCGTTGGAAAAATCATATAGCAGCAGAGGCTATCATTCACCACCGTAACACTGCCCGACTGGTTTCATGATCAACTATCAGGGAGGTGAGACAGGAGAAGTTCATCGCAGACAACAGGGTCGAAAGGATGAGGGAACTGTAAAGGTCACGGGATCATCACCAAAACGCCGGCGATGCGATCTTGTGGACTGTTGAGTCCAGCGACAAGCTGGCGAAAATATCAGAACCGCCACGAGCATGACCAGAGACCATAAAGCCCATCGTCAGGGTTGTCAAACGGAGACGGTAGAACGGCAACAATAACTGGACAGAGAAGGCATGAAACACTGCTGCAAATATCACTCTATAGAAGATAAAATAGACATATATGGAAAACAATTTAATGTAAATAGAAACACCTTAAGTAACAGGGGACCCTTTTTATAGTCCAAAAGTTGTGTGATTGGGAAGGAGACGGATAACAAGGACTTTATATCTTCTGAAGTTAATTGTTTACGTAATTTGATTTTAAAAACTGCTCAATTGGACGACAGCCTAATTTCGAGGGGAATATTGTTCCAGAGGAAGGCATATGTGGAGGCAAAAGAGCAAAATTGGTTCAATTGGCAGCTAAAGGGGGGCAGCAATTATCATGGAGGAATTGCGAGTGGCGAAAGGTCTATCTGCGTGGATAAGAGCGTTGATCCGTGGGGAGTTAGTGCTAGAGTTGACGCGAAAAACGAAGCAAAGGCCCGCTTCGAGTCTTCTTACCCAAATAAATGTCATGTTCGCTAACTGACATCTCTTTGTATAAGAAATAGTGGATCGAGGAACAACACATATTTTTCGCGTAAACATTCTAGACATTTTTAACCTAACCGCGGTCAGAAGCATGCATTAGACCAAAGAGGGGACATCAGTTTTCTAGGATGGGTTGAACATACATGCGATAAAGTTTTAACTTTATTTCCAGCAGGAAGAATTTATGTGATATTTCACCACATACATGTGCAGCCTTCGCAGAAATTCGATCCGCATGAGGCGATAATGCTTGTTTATTTGTGTAGCTTGGATCTACGTCTATTATATTGGATCGTTCTAAAAATGGAGTTTTTTGAAAAACTAGAGGACGATGAAGCTTGGCGGGACCAAAACACATGAAACTACACTTGGATGGAAAAAATTTCACGTGCAAGGTAGCACTCTAACGTGAGAGTGTAAGCAGGTCCGCGCTTATTTTATCAATGTATATATTGGCCGTGTCTTTAGAAAATGAGTATATGCATTTGAGGTCGTCAGCATAAATGAGATTGTGTGAATTTTTCATGATATTCGAAATTTCGTTTATGCATAGAATGAAGCGTAAAGGACCCAAGACAGGGCCTTGAAAAACGCCAACGTGATCAGCTGAGCAGTGGAGTAACTTTCACCTACTAGGGCCTTCTGGCTGCGGTTAAACAAGTAGGAACCGATAAAGTCGAGGAGAGGGGCACGGATGCCAATGGCTTCCAATTTTACCAGAAGCCGTCTGTGCGGTACCTTGTCGAAGGCTTTGCTCAGATCAAAGTATATAACAACCACGGATTACCACTATTTACGGGGAGAAGTGACGTGGTTAAGAAAGGCTGAGTGACACGTTGTGCATGATCGTCCAGGTAGAAAGCCATGCCGCGAGATGCTTAAAAGCTTGTTTTCTCGGCAAAAATCGAGACTTTGATTAAAAATGATATTTTCCTGAAGTTTGGCTTGGGCCGTGGTTTTATGACTGCCTTGGTATTAATTTACGTCCGAACGAGATCCTGCCTTAAAGATTGGAAGGATAATGGATGCTTTCCAAGAGTCAGGAAAGAAACCGTTTGAGAGGTAGACTGAAAAATATGTGGGTAAGTAATTTGTAAAGGCAGACAGTGAGCCTCAATGCTATGAGTCTCAATATCTGCCAAACTAAACTGGCATGCCGGCGGGCTTAGTATTTAGGGTGTTCAACTTCTGCCGATAGGACCTAAAATACGCCATGAATTTATTAAAAGGAAGTAACAGCGCATGGTCGGTCGAATCGATAGCAAACTGGCGAGAGAAGTGATTGAGTCCTGTCTATCAAATGCCAACTCAATCATATATAGCAGCGCTAAACGAGGCTGCAAGGTTACATTTCCGCAGGAGAGGCGGCTTCAATGGGATGATTGAATGACAGATATTTCAAGGGTGAGCAGTATGTCATTATTCAACTCATGTTTTGACCCAGTTGTCTATCTTTAATGATGCACTCGAGGACTTCGGATGAATCAATAGTCTCAACCAGAGATCGCCTTACTTTGCCGAAAGTATTCAAATTTCCTGAGTTATATCTAGACTTCAAAGTCTACGCATGTACTTGTGTTTGACCGCGTTTACACCATTCTCATCCCATAATCCAACGAGTTAATGGCGCTCGGACAGAATGGGACCCTGGCCTGTTTGGTGTTTTTCAATTTTCTTGGTTCTAGCTGGATACAATACCTAGGTCAAACCTGGTTGTTATTTTGTAGATTTGAAAAGGGTCCTCCTGGCATTTGAAGCAGAGTCAAGCATCACTTTTAAGGGCTGTGAACTCTTCTCCATGTTTGCAAACTTCACTGTGGTTTTCGAGGTCACTATTTATGGTTATCGCCAACTTTCCGAAGGGCTCTGGAGTCAGAGTCAAGCATCATTTCCAAGGGCTGCGAACTCTTCTCCGTTTTTGCAACCTTCGCTGTGGTCTTCGAGGTCACTATTAATGGTTATTGCAAACTTTTCGATGGGCTCTGGAGTCAGATGGGTCGCAGCTCGGTGATTTTGCCTTGACTTTTACTGTCTGCTCCTGTTGTCTCGGATGACCCCTTCTTAATTCAACGATATATTATTTTTCTAATCACATCCAATCCTGTTATCTGGTGAGGCAGTTTATTCTCCTAAAGTTTTTGTGGAAATCGGTGACCCGATGAATTCATCCACCGATGTAGGATTTTTTTACTGCCGATGACAATTATTTTATAAGAGTTCACTGTTTATCATTATTATTTTTATTTTCATGAAAGCACTAAGTTTGTAACGACAGGGCACCTTGGGCCTTAAATATACAAATTATTATTATATTATATATAATTTCACTGTGCTTGAGCTGTCTTTGTTATGTTGTCCAGTGAGTTACTGTAGTTAAGTTACTGTTGGATTGCGACATTCATCATTCGATCTGTTTTGACCTTGTCTTGATGTACTTACGGTCTATCAGACCAAATCACCCACACCCACCTTTTGGAACAAATCTAAAAAATTTTCAATTGACTCGGATCCGAAAGAAAAGATCGTTCCAACCACGGATCTCAGTACTCGAAGACAGGCACGTGATTCACATCACCTTCATTGACTTTCAAAAGGCCTCCGATATTGTACCACACCAGACACAGTTGTACAAACTAGAACTAACAGGACCCAAAGTAACTTCCGCAAATGGATTGAACACTTCCTTGTGGCTCGGAACCAGATGTTGTGCATCGGCCACGGGAAGATGACTACCGCAGCGTTCTGTCCTGGGGTTCCTCCCATACCTAATGAATAAAAATTATTGTTTCCGAAATGTGAACTTAAGAGAGCTATATTTGCCGATAACATACATTTCTGGAAAGTAAAACAGGAGCCTGTATATGAGGATGGACTGCAAATCAACCTAAATCGATTGGAAGAGTGGTAAAACCGTTGGTTTCTGCGATTCAATGCCGATAATTGTAAAATACTCCACATAGGCAGTCCGGTTAGATCCAACAACAGTTTGATGGACTATCTCAACAGTGCACCCTGCAAGATGTGCAAAACCAAAAGGACCTCGGTACGCTGACGACGAATTCTTTAAAGCCGTCGTTTTATTGCTCGAAAGAAGCGAATAGCGCACTGTCCGTGTCGCACGTCGTCAGAAACGCCATTTTAGATTTCGAAGACGATCCCTCCCCAAAAAGTTGCGGCGCATTTGCAGTATGCTATACAACTGTGGAGAATACGGACAGTCAAAGATCAACGTAGTCTCCAAAAATTCAACGGAGAGCCAACAAAATAGCTAAGATAAAGGTTTCTTTTCCTATGCAACCCGCCTGAGTAAGCTTAACCTGTTTACCTTGAGTTACAAGGAGGAGGTTGTATGATCTACATTAGATCAACCATAGGACAGAGTGGTTTTGAGGTTCTACAGGAGACGTTCAATAGCGAAGCGTACTTCGCTATAATAACATCCAAGACCCTTAAAAGCATTCTAATTGGGTGTTTGTTCACCCCTCCGGAATATAGTAATGATGACAAGGGCCTTACAAATCTACTAGATATTCAATCAAATATCCAAATCGAATATAAGATAATTGCAGCAGCCTTAAACCGTCCATAAATAAACTGGACAGAACTATCAGCCCCATCCAGACATGATGAATTATTATCATCAATTGTCTTTTATAACTGGATGCAAATAATAAACAAACCAACCAAAGGAAACAATATAATAATAATAAGTTGTATATTTCAGACCCACTGGGCCTCATCAATAAACCAAAAATTCGATAACACGAAGTACTATAAATAATTGGTTAAACAAACAGTATCCGTAGTCTAAAGCTATAAGACGAGTATAACTGTTTAGAAGCGAATTTGTTAGATTCGAAAAAAATGAATAAAGCAGTGTCATGCGGAAGGTGAAATTCAAGGGCACACACAGATGAGCCACATCGCTATCTAGAATTCTGACTATGTATTCTGGTACCCACTGCCTCTGTTAGTAAGGGGGAGGGGCTTGGAAGCAAACGCAGTCGAAGCTGAGTGTGGGGCAGAACAATAGGTATTAAGGAAACATTACTGGTATAGACGGGTTACCGGCACTACACTCGGGTTCCCAAACCCGTGCGGCATAATGGAACATAGGGAACCCACCAGTTTATGATCGTGATGGGCACCGCCGTATGAGATCCAAAAGTCCGTCAAATTTACAAGGCCATCGTTGGGGATGTCTGAGATGTGACCAAATATAAGACCCTGATGATGGTTGATGACAAGCGAAACGAGAGCCGTCAAGACTGCGTCCTGATTCTGGGGGACACGAGTCAGAGGAAAGTAGTTTCAAGAAGGGATCTTAAATTCCCGATGGTCCTTTCTCGGGATCATGGAGAAAGCTGCCCAGAAAAGATGAGGAAAACAAAAGGTTAAAAGATTCAGTGTTAAGATAAATGTGCAGTCTTCGCTTGACTGCACATAGACTAGTCAACGCCCAAATATCAATCGGCAAATTATTCCAAAGACAGCTATACCTAGAAGCAAAAAATAGAGATCACTTAGAAGTGGAAGAAACAGGAGGTATAATCAACGTTGAATTTCTTAGGTTGTAAGGGCGAGTAACTGGAGTAAGGGCAGAAATCTTGGGGAGATTTGAACTATTATTAAGGCGAAACAGGAGACAAAACCCTGCTTCCTGTCTCCTGACCCAAAGAAATATCAGTTTCGTTATCTCACATCTATCGGAGTAGGAAGTATCTGAAAATGCTGGATAGAGAACCCTTTTAGTGAATCTTCTTTGGACCCTTTCAATTTTTGAACGGCTGGATTCGTTCATTAGACCGAAGAATGGACAACAGTATTCGAGAAAAGGAAGCACATACATACGATAAAGTCTTAGCTTCATTTCGGGAAGTTAGAAATTATAAGAGATGAAGCCGCATATCTGAGCAGCTTTTGCTGGTATTCTATCAGCGTGAGGTGAAAGATATAATTTATTGGTGTAACTTAAACCTAAGTCCTTAATGTTAGAACATTCAGTCATGGGGCAATCTTGAAAACTGCTGTGGCAGCATTTCAGGCCCAAAACACATGAACTGGCACTTAGAAGGTGAGAACTCCATCTGCCACGTGGAGCTCCACGCAGATAGAGCGTCCAAATCCGAATGAATGCGTTCTAAGCATCGCTCAGCCGTACAATTAGATAAGGAGTATACACATTTCAAGTCGTCCGCGTATATTTACGATTGACAGTGTTTAACTATTGTTGAAATATCATTTATATACAGCAAGAACAGCAGGGGGCCCAGAACGGTACCTTGATTGACACCGCTTAAAATAGCGGTAGGGGCAGAGTATGAGGACCCCACTAAGACCTGTTGTTTTTGATTTGAAAGATATGGAATTTTGAATTTATATTTTTCAGCGCCGGTACGGCACTACCTGTGCAAAGTTTATTTCGAAAAAATAAAAATTCAAAAAATAATATGATCTAATGAAGTGAATAAAAGAACTGCAAAATCATATAGTCTCTAGTTTGGCTAGTAGTCTCCTATGAGGAACTTTATCGACTGCCTTACTAAGATCAAAATAGATGACCACCACAGATAAATGATCGTTACAAAGAGAAGTGAGGAGATTAAGAAAAGACATATGACATGTTTCACAAGATTGGTCCGGTAAAAAACCATGCTGAGATATATTTAATATTTGATTGCTTATGCAAAAATCTGTAATTTTATTGGCGATTAATTTTTCAAACAGTTCAGCTAGAGAAGGTGTTTTATGAACACCGCGATAAATTTTAATGTCAGACATGGAACCAGATTTAAAAACTGGAATTACAATAGAAGTTTTCCAAGAATCAGGAAAAAACGTTTACGAGAAATATTGTAAATAATTTGCTCAGCAAAGGAGGAAAAATATCTTCATTGCTTAATCAATGAGTTTGCAATGTAATCCGTCCCGACTGAATGTGAATTGTTGATACGAGCTATTTCTTTATGAATACTTGTAGGTGAGAAATCAATTGAAGTGAGATTTGCATCACACATCAGAGGTATTTCGGGCGTTGGACTAGTCTCAATTGTAAAGAACTTGGCGAAGAAGGAATTTAACATTTCTGCTTTTGCCAAATCCTCTGTAACAAAATGATTACTACTATCGAGTAAAGGCGGAATGACTTTCTGAAACTTAGCGGATGACCGAAAACGGAAGACTTGAGCAACGGATATGGAAGAGTTAGCATCATTTATTGCCAGGGACTCTCTACGCCTATCTCGTGCAAGCCTTATTTTTAGCGCTCATTCAAATATTTTCGCTATCCTTAAGTGCATGAGATGCCCTAATCGCACAACACACGACTGTTTTGTTAAAGTTTGCGTTTCATGTGCAACCAAAAGAACCAAAACGTAAACAAGAAAAATTGCAGGAAAACAAATCTTTTTAGAGAATAAAGAAAGGTAAGTAGAAGCAAAGTTTAAAAGAACAGTAAGATAAAGGTAATTTTTAATTTTTACTGAACAGCCGTTAAGAATTGTTTGTGTATGGATGGTAGTGTTGGGCGACGACTGCTGAGAGCGTTCGGTAGAAAGGCGCTAATAACGGACGCATCTGTTAGTGATTTTATGCAAACGATTACATTTGTGTGAGGCTGTAGTTAGCCGGAAGTCTCTAGGTTCATGTGGCGATGGCAGAACCCCTTGGGTAGCGTGCGCCCTGTAGGAATTGCCATGGAAAGAGTCATCCTAGTTAATGCTGCGTATGTCACAAATAGCTGCTATGATATGTGCCTGTGTGCATATATAATGCAGGCAACACAATTCAGTGAAACTGAGGGTATTGGCTGTACTAAGCGAAATGTGGTGGTCTTGGCGTCTCTCAATTAGTAGACTTGGTGAAGTCGAATCCGTAGTTAGAAGGGGTGGTGTCAATGGTGCCGACGTACCTTTGGCAAGAACAACATGTGTCGGTGAGTAGACATGGTTAAGTTGGCTCGGCAGTGGTCACTGACGGTATTGACTGTACTAAGCAAAATGTGGTGTTCTTGGCGTCTCTCAATTAGTAGACATGGTGAAGTCGAGTCCGTAGTACGAAGGGGCGGTGTCATTGGTGCCGACGTACCTATGGCAAGAACATGTGTCGGTGAGTAGACATGGTGAAGTGGGCTCGGCAGTGATCACTGACGGTATTGACTGTACTAAGCGAAATGTGGTGTTCTTGGCGTCTCTCAATGAGTAGACTTGGTGAAGTCGAGTCCGTAGTACGAAGGGGCGGTGTCAATGGTGCCGACGTACCTTTGGCAAGAACAACATGTGTCGGTGAGTAGACATGATGAAGTGGGCTCGGCAGTGGTCACTGACGGTATTGACTGTACTAAGCAAAATGTGGTGTTCTTGGCGTCTCTCAATGAGTAGACTTGGTGAAGTCGAGTCCGTAGTTAGAAGGGGTGGTGTCAATGGTGCCGACGTACCTTTGGCAAGAACAACATGTGTCGGTGAGTAGACATGATGAAGTGGGCTCGGCAGTGGTCACTGACGGTATTGACTGTACTAAGCAAAATGTGGTGTTCTTGGCGTCTCTCAATTAGTAGACTTGGTGAAGTCGAATCCTTAGTACGAAGGGGTGGTGTCAATGGTGCCGACGTACCTGTGGCAAGAACAACATGTGTCCGTGAGTAGACATGGTGAAGTGGGCTC
>JAYGXS010000006.1:1073818-1092316 GCA_036362985.1 Ligula intestinalis
AAGATGGTTTGGCTGGGTAACCTTTGATGAAGCAGGTGCGTTGACTGCGCTTTGGCCTTCATCTACCACTTCAGTAAGGCCAACGCAGAGTAGGTCGTAGATCAAGCTGGCTTTCTGGCTATTGTAACCATTAACGACCGGTGTATTTGTGTCCTGAGCCAGAAGATCGCTTAAGATTTGTGGGACCTCAATGTCGGAACTCAAGGACTTAAGACAGCGTTCCATCAGTCCGAATAAACTGGCATTATCCACATAGGGTGATGACATCATTAACTTGACCAAGTTATAGAGACTGGAGATGATTTCGCTCTGTAAAGACGGTTCATTTTCGACGTGGATTTCATCAAGGATGTTATTAATCGTGATTTGGACATCAGCCTGCGACTTAAGCTGACGTGGCGGTACGTTAGTGATTACGGCATTGCAACAAAAGGGTCCAAGAGCTCCAAACACTCGCAGTGTACCCTGCGTGTCGAGATCTTGCTTGTGGGGCTCGCCCTCTCCTGATGCGCTAAAGGCACGTGAACAGGCCGTAAAGAAGGCCTTGGCGGAGGATCGGAGAGGAGATTTCTTTTTGTTGCTTGGTTCGCTGGCGGTAAGAGCAAGCAACTGGGTACGCAGATCAATGTGGTTGTTGGAAGCCAGCCTCTCGAGTGATTGCTTTTCGGGACTTTTTGGAGGACCCACGGCGAGACCGAAGCTTCGTAGGTCCGTGAGGAAACTCGTATGCATCATGATGATGGAGATCGACACAGAATAAAACTTGCGAACAGGTTAAAGTACGGGACTAAAAAGAAGAATGTTCATACTCAATTAATCAAGAAGTTAAGAGAAACAGAATGGAGTGAATGCAACGTACTGACGCCAAAGACAATATAGGCCAAGTATCAACTGCGTGCAGTTACGGGCTCTCTGGACTATAGCGCCAGGCAAAAGTTATTTAAATGGAAGAAAAATTTTATTTTTGCCTAAGAACGACTCTGACGAACATATAACTGGCAACGAAGCATAACCAATTAGCAAGACAATATCGGGGCGAAAGGGAGGTTCTTATGACGGCCCCGTCTTAATCCCTTTTATACTGTTTTCTCTTTATCTAACAAAATGGCAGGCTGTCGGTACAATGTTAACTTTTCAGCTGCCGTCAAACGATGCAAAACTTGGATAAAATGTTGTCCAGGAACCTTTAATAATAATCAAGGTATAAATTTTGTTCATAGTCCTCGCTACCCATGTACATCAAAGTTATATTTAGGAAAACGATGTGCTATAGTGTCAGACGCATCGAGGGAATACCCTTTTTAGAGATCTATCGAAGATCAATGCTTACAACCAACACCAACGTCGAGCTCCTCCTGACAGCATTGTGCAAGCTCAACTTTGCGAATTTACGTAGCAATTTATCTGATTGGCCTATGATGTCACGGACGTCAGTTATAGATGGGATTGTGTCTGCATTAAAATATTTGACGAATCAGAAATTAAGCCACAGACTTTCCGTAGGGGCTACACCTGGACGAGCGTGATCGTATAATATTACAGCCGAGACGTGTGCAAAGATAGCGATGGTTAAACGAGAACGTAAGAAAACGAAGCGCTAGCGTATGGGGTAGTTGCAATATTCCAGAAGAAGACGACTAGATCGCTGGAACAATACTTTTATTCGCCTGAATTTTCAAGATCATTCGCGTATTTATCATCAGAGAAACAATCAGAGAGCAGTATCTGCTATTGCGACAGTATTTAACAGAAAGCTCACTTCGTCTCCCCGTTATGCATACTTCTTGATTTCAAGGTGGTTAATCGTTGACAGAAAAAACAATGCGCACTATGCCCACCCACGAAGAAAATTTAGTGTCAGTCAGCGAGACTCAGTCATGCCCCTTCTCTCGTCTAAACGTTATATAGCCTATCCAAAAAGAACCAGGCAGTAGCATCATCACTCCCACTCCCTGCTGTAAGCCCAGGCATCTCCAGCTTAATTTTCGGTCTCTACGCCTTCCAAGTCGTGAGATGACTGCGTCTGGGGACTGATTTGACGACGAAAAATCGATAAAAGCTAGGCCTCCCGAGTGAGGCCCAAAACTATCAACACAGATGGAAATAGCATCATATAAATGCTAGGAAGGAAGTCACAAAAATCTCGCTATAAAGTGATAGCTCCACTTATACATGAAATTATAAACCTAGGCTACGAAAAATAAGACAGCATTCGCAGTTCACATTCATATTACTATCGGAAGGAGACAAACGACAAGGAAAAACCCGTAATTAAGTGGTGCGTTAGGAAAAAGAAAAAATCATTTCCCAACAAGTGCAAAACAGCACCGACCACAATAAGAACAAGAAGTTCCAAAATAATTTATCATGCCCAATACAAGGCCCTATTTCGTCGATATTCTGCACGTTCAGATAATGGCAGAATAAGGCACACCGACTTTGAAATGGTAGCCATTTTATGTATGTATTATAACGCATCAAGGTCGCTCTATCCTTTTAGTATCAGTATATGGAGGGTTATGTAGGAAAAATTCCTTTGAGTGCACAATTTGTACATATGTGCAAAGGGACCAGAAAATTTGATTCTCAGACTGTTGCCGAGGCCCATTGTTCTGTGTCATAGGATGAAAATAGGAGCAGACAGTGAAAAAACTCCTCCGGGAATTTTAGGCGAAAAATTGTCGCTCTTGTGGGGGTAATGCGTAGGATTTAGGAGAAAAAAGGGGTTTCTGACTTGGTCAGAGGGCCCAATCGTCCGTCCATTTTGCCATTGGAGCTCTCTCTCGAGCCTCTACTGCGATGGTCTCCCCTGGTTTGACCTAAACATTCTGCAAACCATGCAGGCCCTATCATACACACATTTTCCTTCCACGGCGATGGTTTTTCTCTTATAAATCCCACAAATTTCTTTCCAAATTATGAAATTCAGAGTCATGCTTTAGGAGCCTTTTTCATTGTTTTCTCTTTTGCTCATTAACACCTGTTGGTTCGTTATGACTGACGGCAAAGCGTGTGATGTTAGTACCTGTAACAAATGAGTAGTCACCTGTAAGTATTATAATTACTCCTCTTTAAAATGTTTGGTTGAATTGATGCATTTCTTCACTACAGTTTACCCATAAGGAATTCAGAGGCTTAAGCTTATATTTCCCATAGAACAAATATATTGACTTGCTGTTCATGGACAACCGAGCCCATCCACACATGCCAAGGAACTACACGATAATCTTGAGAATTAATACCGATCTAAAGTCTTGTTAACTGTTTGCTAGCCGGTATGTTTTCTCAATACGCCCTTTCGAAAAACTCAGTATTTTATGCTGAGTTATGACCTCGGCTTGGGTTAAATGTTTTGTATGTTTGGTAATCAGTTTCGTTTAATCGTAGTAAGTTAACTTTTAATTTCACTTTGCAAGGAAGTCTGGTTGCGTTTTGGCTTGCAAACTTATGTGTTTCTCCTTAATTTTCTAAAATTCAACAAAGAGTGTTTATGCGACTTCTCGCCATTCGCGGGTACTTTTGGGCAGCTTTTGTAACGTGTTGGCTGTATTTCCCATTTGAGATACCACACAAAAACATACAGTTATTGAACTAATAATTTCTATCTATTTGCTGTGTTCTAATCTATAATTTTCAGTCATTATTTGTTCTTTCCGTGACTGTGTCTCATCCACTTCATATCTATTACATCCGGTACCGTATATGGGGATGATTTATTTTGCCAAGACCGCAACTGTTAGCCAATCGAAAACGCCTCGTTTTGTGAACCAATATTTTAAAGATAATGAACTAATTCCAGTGTATATTTTCTTTCGAATATTAGTTGAGTTCCTCCCTAGACCCAGCTGCGGATCACCAAATAGCCTTTGTCTAACCCAGCGACCATTTACTTAGGCCAGAATGTAGTGCATGGCCTACTGTTGTAAAATTATATGCACTTCCCTACTTTTGTGAAAAAGGTAGGGCCTAATTTTATTGCTGAAGTTCCTGTCAGACAGTGCTCTTCTCTATAAGTTGAATATTCAAAAAGTCTTCAACATATTAATTCTTTTTTGTCTTTATTGAAGGTGTAGCGATGAGATCACCGCTTGGACCTCTATTAGCGGATACCTTCATGGGCCAAATGGAGAGCAGCAAACTTTCTCCCATTATAAAAGATATTCCATCCTATGCTCGTTATGTGAATGATATATTTATAAAAGCAGACGGAAGACTTGAGCCTGACACATTCTTTGATAAAATGAATCAGGTGCACACAGCATTAACCTTCACTTTGAAGAGCCTCCCCTTACTGGACGTCCTTCTTAGTAGAAGGTCTGATGAATCAATAATGAGGACTGTATTGCGTAAGAAATTTAGAGAGGGCAATTTACTAATTTCTACAGTTTTGTACCACTAAGTCAGGTACGAGGCCTATTCCGCTGCCTTACGATCCGAGCTAGGTAAATATGTCCTCCAGAGACACTGGAGAACGATATTGACTCCTTAAAACTACCTCAAAAGAAAATGGTTTCCCTGATAAGTTCATCAATAAGTTAATGGAGGAACGTCCACCAAGACCGGAAGTGCCGATGGCTGAGAAGAAAAAATATTTCTAACATTACCGTATCAAGGTGATCCAGCAAGCGAACTTCTACAGCTTCTTCTGAACGCTGCAATCGCGCGTATATATCCAGCAGCTAAATTAAGATTATTGTTCTCAAGCAATCCACTTCTTTGGCTTGAAGGCAAGGAAAGACTGCTGTTCCAGACCACATCAATACGTATTTACAACTTTACATGCTCCTGTGGCGCAAGTTACATTGGTCGAACGATTAGGCGTCTATCCAAGCACATGCGAGAGAATCACCCTTCGTGGTTAAACAGAGGCGAAATGAAGTCGATATCAAGCGCAATGCTGGCTCACTTGGAAGGCAGCAGTCATCGGGTAGACGTCTACCAAGCATTTACAGTTGTCTTTAAAGTTCAGGCTAAACACTCTAAGTTCCTGCGTCAGCGGATACTTGCGACGGCCGAAGCAGTCGCCATTCGCCTCACAAACCCAATTTTATGTGCACAGAAAGCATCTGTAGTAGCCTTTATGCTCCCGTGGCCAAAAGCCTTTACAAAATCTACCCTCACGCTTCTTACTACACCGCGAAACAGTGATGAGACTGCCGCATCCAGCACCCAAAGGCCACCGACGCCGTCACAAGACGTCGACACTTTGCGTCCTCACACAATCCAACAAAACCCGAGACGAGGACCACCGGACGACATTAACTAATTGTCTGACTCCTTCCCCTTCCCCTCTCTCCTCACCCCTATTTCTCTGGTCCCCAAGTAAGACTAGAATCTGATCCCCTTGATCCCCCTTGATCCTTTTACACCTCTTTCCCCTCTCTCCCCCTTGTTAATACTGATTAGTTTGCCTAAAACTTTCGTTCACTCTACCCTCCCTTATACTACTGTATTGCCTGATGATGAATTAATCGAAAACGTTCGTTCGCTTAACTTGACTCTATGTTTTGTCACAAAACGTAATGAAATATTTTACCGTAGTTTGTCTAATTCAAAGTAAGGCAAATTGCATACAGTTTACCCTGTTAATGAGTGTTCAACGCAATATTGTCAAGCCAGTAGCATGTAGCGAGATATATTTTTGACTGAATTATGTTAAGAAATGTATATGTTACAAACTGAGCAGACAGATCATTACAATGTTTCGCACAAAGACAAATACACCTCCTTAATTCTAGCTTTCCACGCCTACTGGCTATTGAATTTAACAAAATTAATCATAAGATGAAAGTGCCTTTTGCAGTCCTCGCATACTTTACACACAAAGGACACCTACACTTTAGTTCATATCATCCCCCAGCAAAGGATCCGCATTAAAAAATTTGAATGGGTATTTTTTAAGAAGACTGCTCCACCGCGTTCAGTTATTATTAGGCCACATAGCTACCTGGCAGCAAAATATCTAATAAAAGTCCTTTGAAATAATCGTTTACCACAGTCTATGTTTGCATTGCATAAATCACAGTAAAATGTAATTTAACGAACTCTGTCTTAGTCAACCGAAGGTATAGAACCGTTGCAAAATTCATATATTGTTTATCGTTAAATATTAGGAAGAAAATGGGCAAGAAAAGTTTTTTGATAAAAAGTAACACATTAAAATTATATGTACATTGATATGTAATAAATAAAGCTTTCTCATGTTTTGTTTGTTTGTTTGGATAGCCAAAGCCGAATCGTTCAACATCAAATAGATGACTTACAAACTATTGATAAAATTTCCCACATAGTGTGACGCACAGTAAATGCACTTATTTTGACGCTTAGGACAAGACTGAAGAATACTCAATCAGAACATACCCACTGGCGAACAGAAGGCGGCAGTTCTTTTCCAGCGTCGCCGCTACCAATTCGCACGTAAACGCTTTCGGCACCATTATCGAAGGAATTGCTGGCTGCAGAAGACGACATCAGACCACTCAAATGGGTGTTAATCGCCAAGGCCATGCTACGCTCGTCTGAACCCACCGCATTGCGTTGGCCCCGTCCGAATCCTGCCATCTTTCTAGAGTATTCTCAATAATATAGGTGACAGGCATGAAAAGATGCATTAACCTCATATTTTTGCTACTGCTAAGAAGGCATGTTTACATTCAACTACTATTTTAAGCATAAGTTTAAGAAAACAGACCAACATCTAAAGCAGCCCACAAGCAAAGCTGAAAATTATTCATGGAGCTTAAAGCGAATTATCATGTGCTTTTATAATTACACGGAGGAGGATTACTCGATTTTCAACGACCTCCATATGAAGCATTTTTGTTTTGCCTCTTCTTCTTTTATTTCACACTAGGCTGCTAGAAAACTCTTCCTGTCAAATATAATGTCACTGGGTCAAGGTAAATGTATGAAGATAATATCTTCGTTTTCGAGCATTGCATTTCCGTTCCGAGGCGGCATAATTTATGAAGAAAACTACAAAAGTTCACTAAGTCCAAATAATTATTGAATTCTAAATAGTAAAGGCTTTATTTTTAAGCCTTCATCTATAGATGAATAAGAAACTACATAAAAACAGGGCAACTAATACTGTACATCATATGTATATTTGACATTTCTTAAACTGAACTCACGCGTGAATGTTAAAGTATCTGTAAAAAAATCTTCGATGAAGTAAGAAAGCATTCAGCGATGGAATTGAAGAATTCACCTTGGGCTGTCATGCTTGAAAGCCTGAAGCTTATTTATGTCTGCTACCTTACTCATGAAGAATAAATTTACTGACTTCATCAGAGCCAGTTGATTATAAAATACACATATAATATAGTAACAATAATAATAAAACTTCGGAAGATAAATTGGCGAACAAACGTTTGTTTTCGATAAATTTTCGTCAGGCCTTTACATTTATATGGTATGAATAAACTATGGTGGTTGTTGGACAGATGAAGATTTCTCGTTGTCGCTGTGGGGAGGAGGGGGGAGAAAGGGGGTGGGGGGATAGAACCGACTACATTTCGAAAATGCAATCCATTTTGTCAGACGAACAAAAGTTTAGCAAGACAGAAAATGATGAAGATCGCACGGAGAAGGTTGAAACCCAGCTGACTGATTGTCTGAAAAGACTTCAAAAGGACGGCGTCATAAGCGAATATGACTTAGAGCGTCTTCATCCCGTTGGCACGCACATACCTCGACTATACGGGCTGCCTAAGATTCGCAAATATGGCGTGCCCGTTCGTCCCATCCTAGATATGAAAAACTCGCCAAAATTATGCGACAGCAAAATGGCTAGCAGACAAGCTGAAACCCATAGAGTGTCAAATAACACCTCATAGCCTCCGAGACGCCTTCGAATTCGTGGATGGCGTAAAAGACCTTGACCTGAACGGGATGATGATGTTCTCACTGGATGTTTCGTCCCTATTCACGAACGTACCGGTCACAGAAACAGTAAACTACATCTGTGAATTCATTACCTTGAATCAGCAGAACATAGGAATGCCGATTACTGCACTGAAGGAATTATTGCTAAAATGCACCTTGAATGTACAGTTCCTATTTGACAATAACCTGTACAGACAATTGGAGGGAGTAGCTATGGGCTCGCCCCTGGGTCCACTTCTAGCAAATATATTCATGGGCAAGCTAGAAGCTACGCAACTCAGCCACCAGATAAATAATCTAACGTACTATAAACGGTACGTAGACGACATATTTGCAGTTGCATCAGATAAAACCAACTTATCAACGCTAATGCATACAGTAAATCGGGCGCACAAATCGATAAAATTTACCCTAGAAGAAGAACAATCTGGATCGCTTCCATTCCTTGATGTGCTACTGAGTAAAAGAACCGATGGGAGCATTCAACGTAGGGTATATCGGAAGAAGACGTGGTCCAGGCAATACATCAATTTCGCTAGTTTCGTACCAATGAACTTCAAAAGCAATTTAGTATGGTGTTTGACGCAAAGGGTGAAAAGGATTTGCTCGACTGATAGCATTGAAGAGAAGCTTAATATTTTAGAAGACGTGTTTCGACAAAATGGGTATCCTTGTCAATTTATCGCTAAAAACATGACTGGAAGGCCGCCAAAGCCCTCAGTATAAACAGTGGAGAAGAAACGAATCTTCATCAGAGTCCCATTTCAAGGGGACGGACCAAGCAAACTACTAAAGAGGCGCCTGAGTCAAGCCGTAGCAACTACCTTCCCAGCAGCCAACGCCCATATATTGTTCTCGACTACTCCCATCCTATACGGAGAGATTAGTGATTAACTGCCAGCCCAGACCACCGCAATGTGCATACATTCATTTACCTGTTCCTGTGGGGCAGGAAATATTGATTGCACGAGCCGGCGCTTGTCCAAAAGAGCAAGGGAACACATACCCGCATGGTTAGGGAAGGGCCAAATTAAAGGTGTTACCAGTTCAGTCTTAGCGCACCTGGTGGACTTGAACCATCGCGTGGATGCCAAAAAGGCCTTCCGAGTGATTTACAAGGTGCCTTCGAGCTACCCAAAACTCCTCGGACAGCGTCTGTTGGCGACGGCAGAGGCGGCCGCCATCAGGCTACGCAGACCGCTGCTATGTGCCCAAAAGAATTTCGTCGCGGCAACCCAGTTGCCATGGGCGAAACTAGGTAGCACAGCCACCCACAGCGGACCACAGGCCGCGAAAAGGGCACTTGCAGAGACGGCCAAGTCCCAAGTCCAGCCACGCACACCTTATCGGCGGTCCTGGACACTGGGTCATCTAGACATTGACACTCTGATCTCAACTCCCCCAACCTCCCCCCCACCCCCCTTTTACACCCCTCCTCCCCACAGTGACAACGGGAACACTTCATCTGTCTACCAACCACCATAGGTTATTCATACCATATAAATATGAAGGCCTGACGAGAATTTATCAAAAACAAACGTATGTTCGCCGATTTATCTTCTGAAATTTTCAATGGGAATTTTCGCAAAGTAAAAATAATAAAACTGCATTCAATCACATTGTTATGCACGTACCATCCTCATTCGTTATTGGTAACAAAAACACTAACGTCTATTAAGCCACCAGCTTGCAGGAGAAAGTCGAAAAAGAGTACTGCACGAAGCATCAGCGTCAAGCGTCTAAAGAAAAGGCCTTCTGCTTCTCGGCTAAGCATCAGCCCTATAAGTCAGTCAGTGGCAATCAATGAAACTGCTAGCTCGATTAGCACGTGAATCTACTCTGTCTGAGAAACAGTAGGCCAGAGCGATATGTGCCAAATATATGCATTTCGCTCATTGACGTTGACGTCTTCAATGATGTTGTGCATATTTTGCAGATGCCGAGGATTCTCTGTCTCTCTGGCTATCTCTGTGTTAAGCAGCATTTGAAAGCAGTGGCCTCAACTGATGACAAGCAGACAGGTTATGCTACTGTCAGCCGCAATTCGCTCGCGTCATGGTTCTCAGGCCTGCAGTGGATCAACAAGCGCAACGATTTGGCGTTTCCATATTACGTACTGGGACATTGCCTGTGCACGATAATTACTCCGTGGGAAGGGCCGGGCCCAGCAACAGCAACAACAGTGACGACAACGAGCATAATTTTCGCGCGAATACCAAACCCGCAATTAATGAATCGAACGCGAAGTGTCAAGCCACTACTGCACAAATTACGATAACGGAGTGGAAAATGACAGTACGCACGCAAATGAATGCTATGATCTATAAATACCGTGCGACCTGTGAATATTTCAACGCTATCTGCCAATGGTCCAGAGTATGCTACCATTAACTATGATTAGAGCTTCTTGACATAATCCAAAAACGTCAGGATAGTAAAGCTTATGTTCCAATGGTCATATCGCAAGCGGTTAAGTAGGTCTAACCCAAGCAACTGCGATCTTAAGTCCATGTCTACTTTGTGGAGAAGAATTATTGGAAAGGCCAGAGTAGTAGGAACACTATATTGTGTACACAGAGGAAAAAAGAATAGATGGAAAGATATTTGAATTGGATAGCATACAACCGGCGAAAAGAGCCAATCGATTCCAAGTCCTGGTTTGACAGCATTGAGTCCACTGGACAGAGCGGGAGAGTTTTCATTGGCTGCATCGTCCTTCGATTGGTTGTTTGGACAACAGATAGGTTGAAATAGATGTGGGCGGCCTGGTCTCATGCGCCAGTAAGTCTGGCTGCCGCCAAGACCTTGAAGTTTAAACGGATTGAGGACACGACAGGAAGGCTAGGAATCCGGTGGGCAAGGATCACTACAGTCGCATTTTCTTCTTGTCTACGTTTTCGTATAGCTGATTTTTTTACTGGAGCCCAATAACTTAGCAATCGCCACTCCCTGCGATTGGAGATGCCTCGCTCGTGTAAAGATAAGCATATCATCTTAGCGTGAAGATGATCGTTCTCCTATGGGACCGCTGGCGCAGGTTCGTGACAGTATTATGCGCTCGATCAAGCGGATCTCATCCAGCATCCTTTTACTACTCGTTGATCGCGCGCAGACCGCTATATCACACATCCACCCTTCTGGCTTCAACTATGGTCAACAAAATGGATGTTTTCGCTGACTGGCAGCAATTTCTGTGCGCTGGACGACATGCCTCGCCAATAACGTATTCATGTCATTCTTTTTTCTGGTAAAGACGTCGGAAGAACCAACGACACGTCTTACGGTTAGCTAGTGACTTGCTTCTATTCTTAAGAATATTTAAGGTAAGCGTAAACAACACATCGGTAATCCTACGCGTCAGAACGGAAATGCAGCCTTCAGAGGGAAGTAACATGCGGCGATTGGTGGATCGCTGTAAGCTTTTCAGTCATTGAGCGGCTTTTTTAAACACTCGTGTTCGACCTTGGGTAACACTTACTGTGGTTGATAAGCCATCAGGTGGGACGATACCTTGTGTCTGATAATGTGATTTGCCTCCTCCACTGCCTCTGTCTGATGCATGACCGTTTGCTTAATTAATTTTCAGTGCGGTACTATCATGCTAGACAGAACCGAATACCTTGAGAAAGCGAAAAAAACTTACTAGAGGATCACCAGTTGTATGTTCCTTGTAAAATCAATCCCATCAACAGTTTGACACGCAAAATCAGTTCGTGCCTGTTGGGGCCAGAGATATCGGGTGCAATAACGCCATCTGATCTACGCATGGTGAGAGCGCAGAAAACGGTATTGGGTCCCTTCTATGGCCTTCCCAAAATTCGCAAGGAGGGTGCTCCTCTCCAAATATTCGTATAACTGAAACGCACTCCAGCAAGCGGACTGGCAAACGGGTGGTGTCTCAAATTCCTGTCTGCTGATTCGGAGATCACGGTCCACTCATAAACACAATTCATGGAGAAAATGAAAGGGGTAAATCTCCTGCCAAGTGACATTATGATTTTCTTCGATGCCATGTCCCTTTTTACACCTATGCCTCAAGATCTGGCATTCGAGACCATCTACCAACTCCAGCGTAGAAAACAAACGATGAAACAGAGAATAATCTTGGACATGACCGACGCCTGACCTTCTGTCTCAGGATATGCTGCACGTTTGACGGAACAAGCTACGAGAAGCTCAAAGGGACCCCAATGTTTTCACCGATTTTAAGACTCAAAGTCGAGGCGGTCTCACAACGGTTGAGTCATTATTCTTCCAACACTACAGGCCAACATTTGGGTGTGGTATGTGGATGACAAATTCGCCGTCATCAAACGACATCTGAGGCTCACGTTCAAAAACCCTATCAACAACCTCTTACCCGACTTCCAATTTACGATGGGGGAGGAAGAGAACAACCAGCCGGCCTTTCCTGATGTCCTCGTCCGTCACAAAGATTATCGTGGACTAAAGATTAAAGTATTCAGGAAAGCCACAAACACTATGCAAGTACTGAATTACAATAGCAACCACCCAATCAGCCAAAACGCAGTTGCTTTCAGACGCTCTACCGGCATGTTGAGGCGCACTGCAGCAAACCAGAAGATGAAGTTGCGGAGATGGAATACCTTCGACGGGTATTCAGAGAGAATTGCTACCCGCGCAACTTCGCCACCGGTGCTTGCGCAATGGAGATGGCCAACAAAGTTGCACCAGCCCCAAAATTTGGCAACCGATCTCGTACGTGAAAAACGTCTCGGAGGAAGTTGGCCACCTTCTCACTCCACTTGAAGACGGAGTCGCACACAGACCAGAAGCAACCAACAGGCCTCAGATAATTCAACCAAAAAACGAACTGCCATGGTAAGAAGCAGCTGGAGTCGGTAGCAGGATCTGGTACAGTTGCGAGCAATGCAAATTTGTCGAAGAATCTGGCAGACCGATCAAAACGCGGATCGCCGAACACACGGCAGCAGTGTGGCGAAATGAAGCTAATTGTCAAGTTGCGGCTCACTGGACGAAACCCGGGCACACATTTAAAGTTGATGAGGCCAAAATTATTACAAGGGGTAAAAATTGGGTGAACCGAGAGCTAGTTGAGTCATGATTCACTGACCCCCAATCCATAGACAAGTGCAACGATTTGTCCAACCTTTATTCAGTGCTGAGACTCAATTTAGGCAAAGCAAGTCGCCGCTCGGGGAATAGACAGGCCACTGTATCATCCTACGCAAACACTGGAGGGCTAGATGGCCGAGTAATCATCACACCGGCGTCCACCAAGCATAATGAACTGTCAGCAGGTCAGAACGCGCATGCTGTCAAACCAAATACTAAAACGTAAGAAGGCAATCACCGTCAAATGTCGTTGTTTGTTTGTAGAAATGACTGTTTCTTGTAAAACTGCAGTTGCCTCGGTATTCGCTACCCGCAAACGCTACCGCCCTCTGACTGTGTGTCTGATGAAAAATCCCCAACGGGTCCCGAAACGTCAAGGTATACAAGTATTGTCCCAGCGATCGAGTCTGTTGTTCCTTATTACTTCCTTGGCCACGCATGTTTGTTTGCATTGGCAATATTCCGTACGATTGTGTGAAGGCCAGCTGCCTTGCCCTATTGTACAGATACCCTGGACTTCTGCGTGTCACATGTTATGGAGGCTGCTGGTTGTTATAATGGTTAGGTTAAGCTCGGTAAAGCAGGCACATTCATTTACTGTTGTTGTGATACTCGGAATATTTCGGCACGCCGTAGAGGCAGAAATGTAGAATGCCAGAGCAAAATCTGATTATTCATCGTCTCTTGAGACGACGAATATTGTTACTCAAATGTATGCAGCTGGTCTGAAAGAGGCACATTACGTTTCAAAGAAAGACACGGTCCCATAAAAAAAATATGGGTTTCGAAACAGTTTAACACCCTAAGATAGTAATTTAACTTTCGTCGAACTTAGGAGGTCATTAAGCATCATGACGCTCTTCAAACGAGCCAAAACACGCAACTATGATGAAAGTTAACTTACATTATTCTCCAAAATGGATATGCAAGCCTTCAGCTAACAAACAATCACAAATATAGCGGATTGAAATTCCGGTCTAACGAGCAACTGCTGAGGAGCAATGAGCAGTGTTTGTGCGTGCTAAGCTCTTTCTCAAAATAAACGCTGTCCAACATTTAAAGTCTTTCCTGACTTCTGTTTTGGGAAATCTCCTTATGTCGACCTACTTGTCATTCGGTATCAGCGATGCTTATTAAAAATGAACAGTTTCCACAGAAACTCAGCGGGTTTTAGCATCTTTTTCTAAGTATATAAGTGCCAAAAGGCTTACCGAATTTGTAAATGCACCACTTACTATACTGTTCGCGACTTCAGGTTGACAGTTATTTCCGACGGCCATGAGAAGCGATGTATTATTTACGTGCATCAAAAATGTCCATACCTGTACCTGCAAGTGACTAGCTGTCCGTTGGACATGTGGTGTGTTCTTCTAAAGTCTAAGTCAGAAGAGGGGTTTGCATGATTCCGTTAGTGGCTAAGCATGCTGTCCAATGCGCGCAAGGTGCTGCCAGTCTGTAGACGGAGCCGTGTGCTGACCTTCGTTGAAGTCACAGGGATAGCTGTCTGTTAAACCTGTGTACGCGGGATCATCGACTGGCAAAGGGGTGTCGGAGGAGGCGCTCGTCATCCGTGGTTGCAATATGGTGGGAGGATATTCACCTTGCAAGTCAGGGGACAAGCTTGTGCTGCTGGGTTTATAGCTGTTATCAGCCTGTTATCTCCCGTCCCGGGAATCGGACATGGGGCGTTTGGTCATTATGTGTAATATTGCAGCATTTTGCCATGGTCTTTTTGACTTTGTTGATTAACATTGAGCTTAGGATATGATATTACAGTCTTACTAACTTGGTTGAGAAATATGTACTTCCTGTTGTTCTACCTCACGAAGGGGTCGTCGCAGGCAGACTGAAATGTTCATTTCTGATTTATTGGCCCTCATCAGCGAGGCACTCTCAATCTCGCGTGATGAGCAGCTGAGATTTTTATATCTGAGCCTTTGGTTCTGGAATCTAATGAGTCACGACCTATATGCCTTGTCGGCTGTAATCGGGGACAGTCATTTTGGCGCTCGTTGAGCTCGTAACGGAAAAGCTCGCCCTTTTGTGCGTTAAGGCTTCATCAGGAGCTCTCCTGGGCTGTCACATAGCAGACTGACGCTTATAACCTCCTGTGATAGATAAAAAAGACCCTTAAAACAACGCCTTTATATTGATAATTAGGGTCATCAAATATTTATCTGCATACCCAGAAAGGTACTATAGATAACACCCATGGATAAGTGCATACGTCTTTAAGCGTAGCAGCCGTCATATAGCGTAAGAAATTTTGCCAATTTACTGGTTGCTTCCTTGAATGTCAGGGACTCATTAGTAGCGGTGACACTAATCTGAGTTGCAGAAGACATAGGCTTGAAGCTAATGCTTCTTGGAATGTTCTTCTACGCCTTTTTATCCAAGCAACAGGCAGGATTTGGGTCAGTTGATGGGCTCCTAGACGGATGACGCTTAAGGGCAGTGTTATGTCGACACCGAGGCCACATGCACTACATTATACTTTTTCTAAAATTTAATCTTTCTATGCCACACGCAAATGTCTCTCCAATGTTTTTTTCTGAGAAGCGTTCTCCGCAGGTTGCAGGACACTCTCTCATTCCCGATATTTGGCACTAATTTCCAGTAGATTAGGATCCTGACTAAGGCATCTGTGGATTAATTATGCCAAGCCAATGAATGTGTCCACTTACAAGGATCTACCTATAAGCAGGTCCATCGAGAATGGCGGCAGCCAATACATGTAGCATTCTCCATATCTACCTGTTCCTGCAAACGACAGTCAATAATTTAAGGTGTAAGTTTTGGGATGTAATATTAACTTATTTATCAGGTTGGTGACAGAAGTACTAATAAGTCTTATGTCGCTGCGTAAACAAACTGAAAGGGTAACGGCCTGCTAATACGATGCCTCATCGTTCCACGCACCTTTTGATCGTAGAGAAACGCCAGCTGTTTGGAAAATTTAATGCAGGAAACTGGAGCGAAGATTCAGTCCGAACGCCATTTAACATGGACAGGGTAACATTGGAGTTAAGTTGCTGTTAAATACTGAGAAACGGTTGGGGGACACCAACACTGAGGTACAGAAATCTTATGCTTCGCGTACTTGACACGGATGCTTCGTGAGTAGTGACCCCATCTTGCTTCTGTGAGCAATTTGCTTAATTAAAAGCCAGTTGATTTGTTTATAGGCGTACGATGCCGGAGGAAAATTGTACGTTAAACCTGAAGTCACATATATTTGGTGTACTATTCCTTTATTTTCCTACAACATGCGAATGGCTCTCCTCTTTTGTTTAAGAGAGGGTCTCAGCAGGTTACAAAAGTAGAGTCCCGCTCTCACTAGCGATCTCTTACGCTAATGTCCAGATCGGTAGAGATCTGCCTAGGCCATACGTGGATAAGGTGAAAGTTCAGGATAGGGTTACCCCCCGGATTCCTTGTACTGCCTGGAATGCTTAGAAACATCCAACGAATGTGGGCTGTAAGCTTTTTCGTGCATTTACAGTTAAATATCATTTAAACGATTCATTAATTTGCATAGCCAAAAGAGCCGGGCTAGCTAATAACATACATAGCTAATATGTAGCCCTTCCTTAAAATAAAACTGGTGAATTGACTGAAGAAAGCTTGTTTGTTAAAATCGCAAGACAAGCTCTTGCAGGGTTTTTAATGCTGCCCAACTAGGCTGCCGTGGTTGTAGCCGAGTAAGAAAATGGACATCATTCCACGTGCGTTTTGCTACTATAAAGTTGTTGATGTCTGCAGAAACAATCTTGCGTTTTGATTGCGGGCTCCTGTAATGAATTATGACTCCAAATTCCTGGACTGTCTAAAATTTTATAGTCAGAGCCAAAGGATACGGGATGCTACTTTGTCTGCATTTTACCAGAGCAATATTCTAAACGTTTTTCTAATACGATGGCCATGGACGACGGAGGTAGCTATTTTCACCCTTTCTGAAAACCACGGTGAAAAATCGAGCGGATTAGCAATAGGAAATTATGCTGACGTATCTGTCATACTGGAAACACAAGCCCTAGGAGGACAGTTGTTGCGGTTTACTAATTGGATCGACCTTGTTCCACGCACGTTTTGCTAATTTAAATTCGGTCAAATCTGCAGGACGAATCTAACGTTTTCATTGCGGGCACCCATGTTAAACAGATGCAACATATGCTTGTAAAATATCATTAAAACGTGACCATTTTTATTCATAGGGTGTGCTAGGAACCGCTGTTTCGTGTGTGTGTGTGTGTGTGTGTTCGACAAACTGCAGACACCGATTTTTCTTTGACGTTAGGTAAGGCTGTGATTGTGGGCAAAATAACGATCGCTTTGTTCACTTTAAAATGTTCGAAGATGGACGTGTACATTCATTTGACCTACAGTTCCCAATTTTCTTGGAGAAAAGTATCAATCCTTAAAAGTGTACTGTGTAGAAATTGAGAAGTATTTCAAAAATAGATCATTTTCGCTTTATTCGGCCTACTTATTAGCTACCCCGTTTAAACCGGACAACTAATGTAATGTAGCCAACCTGCTGAATAGTTACATTCATATGTACAGCCTGCTGATGTCTATTTATACTAAAATCTTGGCTGGTAAAAAAAATTGAGTCTGCCAATCACAGTGCCTTCACCTAACCTCCACTTCAAATGTAATTTTTCTATGCCTTATTTAACAATATTGCTGCCTTAACGAGCAATAGCTAAGAAATAAAGGAAAATACTTCAACATTCATGTTTTAAAAAATGACAGAGAAGTAGTGCAAGGTAAACGCTAAGCAGATTTCCCCCTACTGGTTATAATAAAACCTCACAATTTTGGCTAGTTGAACGCCTGGAAGGCAGGTTGCGGTTTTGCCCACCTGTTGGCCACTAGGCTCGTCCAATTATGTCGTTCAGTCTAACGTTGGTCAGCCGTCTTAGGGATAATCTGATCCACCGTACCCAATGTCCTTGAACAGAATATTACTGCTAAATTCCTAACTTCATTGGCATTACTTATTGAGACGAAGCCCTAAAATAAGTCAGTATGGGTTTGTTATGCGTGGTAACGAGCTTTCTCGTGATCTTGATGGAACCAGAAAACGATTTAAAAAGTTACCAGCCCACTCAATGTTTTAAACTTAGCCACTAGATTTCCGGGATACATTAATATTTGAGTTTGTTTACTAAACTTTTGTCTGGTAAAAAAGTGCACTCTGCCAATGGCAGTGCCTGTACCTAACCTGAAATCCAGGTATTGCGCCAGCTTATCACAGAAGAGAAAGGCTCGCTGCACACATACGCGTGAGAAGCACAGAAGCTAAAAAGCATAGGATTCATTGATTCTGGCTCACAGTCCACCAATCATCACCCCAGCAAGGCAACCACCGAAGTGTGCATTGGCAGTCATCAACATATCACATGGCTTTCAACGGCACAGCATGAGGCCTGAAGCATCGTCCTTTTAGGTAAGCAGTGTTGAATTGCTACGTAAAATGCATGTCACTCCTGTTAGGTTATAGTTCATGTT
>JAYGXS010000006.1:1092416-1127648 GCA_036362985.1 Ligula intestinalis
GTAAATCTAAGCATACATGTAGATAAAAGTAAATAGAAAAACAATGAATTAACACAAAATTGGGCAACGGTAGTTTATGTAGGCCGATTAATTTATCCATACTCCTTGCATGTTATCCTCGAAAACGGTGGTTTTTACGGTTTATTGGTTGGGGAATTAAAACACACAGTGGAATATACTTTAATAAACGCTCAATGAATTTTTATTTTACTCTATTTAGAAGTGCTTTTAATGTATATCTGTAGATTTTCTGAATATGTAGTATGCTTTTGCTTATTGCGGAAATCTCGATTATCAAATTGCAGGTGTCTTTAATTTCTCAAAAAAATGAAATGACGGTTAGGAAGTCGTCTACTTCAACTTACCTGAGGTTGAACTTACCGTTTTTAATCTAGATTAGTAAAGTCCGTGGTGCAAAGCCCCAGGCACACCTCCACTTTACACGCGGAACAACTTACTCCAGGCGGCTGCGGGAAACAAATTCGACTACATGTTTTCACCTTTCACTTACTTCCGAAAATTTCCTTCTGTACCTTTTGTATCTTATCACCACCCAAAAGTCTATAACGACCATTTTTGCAGGAAAAAAATGCTGGGAATACGGATATATGAGTGGACCTTCATAAGCAACATTTTCTCAAAATTGTTAACAGTAATCAATGCGGGTTTAGAATGATGAAAGCATCATTACACTTAGAAGTAAAATTCACTATATGCCGGCTGGGCAACTTTGACTGCTTATCTTTTCAGCCTGGATGAAATTTAGACTATTTATAATAGGTCAGTACACCAGATGTGCATCTGTATGCTTTGAAAAAATAAGAAAACTTAGCCTGTTGGACCAGTTTGTATAGTCTTTGACTAGGATCAATGTTAATTCTTTTTAGTTATTATGCTTTTTTAATTTTTGTACTGAAAGCATTTTCTATTTGTATTGTTTTTCCTATAAAGTAGCTGCCTAAAAGTATGTTTTCTAATGCTGATTATCTTTAATTTACCTGTTACCCTCCCTTACTTGCCAATCCTTTAATCCCTATTGGAATAGGTCCCGAATAACCCTTCCCGTTTTTAAAGTTCCGAGGTCACCCTCATATAAGATTGTTATTTTTACATTGCTATACTTATTATCTCAAGTCAAAAAGGGCTATTGCATGAGTTCCATATATATTTTCATGTATACTTATGTACAGAGGTACTTGCTAAAAGATAGATGAACTGATAATCGATGTATTGGACCTCCATTCAGATGTAAGTTCAAATGCAGAAACATAGTTGTTACAAAAAATTGACCAAAACCAGCTTGAAAAACCTGAGTTTAACTCTTTCACAAACACATGCACAACCGAGATACAACAAACTATGCAAATAATGAGCTTACAGTTTCTCGGAAAAAGAACGCTTACATTACATTTTTGGAAGCAGTATAGGTGACTGCGAAATGAACGTGCCCCCCACGCCTGGATATATGAACGATATACTGAACCTTACAAAAAGTATCCTGAATCTGGTGCTGGCTGAAGTTAAAGTCTTGGATACCCGGGCAAAAGACAGCTACGGTTGGGTATTTTTAAGGTACACTCGCCCATTGCCCGGAAAAGACATTAGTCCAGCACAGTTTGCGTATAACTAGAACGCGGCGTCTTTCCTAACAACACGCTGTTCCGCAAAGTTGTCTCGATAGATAGCCGTCGTCATATTTCTTTAAATATGTACCACCTTTTACCTTTTAAGTGGAACAATAAGTTATGGTGAGGTTACCCCGTCCTTTGAAGGGCCGGATGTGTTCCTTTAGACTAAACAACAGAAAAATGGGTTCAATGCATTATTCAAAGCCATCCTCTGCTCAGAAGAAATATAATGTTATTTAAAGCGACTATTATATCTCACTTAAATTGCCCTTAGTAAGTAAAGGAATTTTTGCATATATGACATTCAAAAGAAGTTAATGTATACCTACATTTTGAAAATATTCCTTAGTTATGAATGATACGTGGGCAGTGTGTTAGTCATTCCTTAAAATAAAATTAACGTTTGCTCGCGTGACCACTCCACCACCAGTCGCAGATAAGCAACGACAGTCCTGCAAAACTGGAAAACTTCTAGCACGCAGAAAACGCTATAAAAGGCCAAAAATACTTCATAACTGAAATAGTCCAGTGGACACGTAACTACATGCAGTGTTTTAGCTGACGTTTCGGACAGTAATCTCGTCTATCCATCTTGAGAGAGTGAATACTCTGGGTCCTGACTATCGTTGTATGCCACACCAGAGAGCCAGGTCTATTGGTTATGTGACGTTTCGGGTAGTTTTCTCTTATATCTATCTTAAGAGTGAATCAAATAGCTCCTGGATTTGGCTATATGCCGCTTCTATCTTTCGCATGCGAAGTCTGGCTATCTAATTTGGGCCGCTCTGCTTAGCTAGCGTTTCTGGGTGGTAACCGCTCGCCACACCAGCCGCCTATTAACCATGCCCCGCTATCTGCTCTGTGTTGAGACTGTCTGGAACTAGGGCATCTGTGCTTATTTGGCTTCGCGTCGCCTCGCCTCACCATAACCTGTCCCATGGATAGGTCAATTGAGCATATAACTTGTTAACGGCCCCGAGTGTTCCGTGTCGTGACCGTCCCGTGATAAGAATTTTTTTAACAGAAAATGGGACACCGGCAAAGGTATTTGACGGTTCATTGAAATCCAAACTTCGGTAATTTGCCTTGACGTGTGATCGTCACCTCGGCCCACGATTTCGACGGCATCAAAGTTAAACACTTGCCCCATCCCTGCAGCATGGGTTGATATTTTCGAGGTTGGATCCAACCTTCCTGCCGCCAGATGATCCTAATGTATTCCCATTGGTAGCTGCCGGCCGTTATTTCCAACGCACTTGCACATTTCACAACTGCACTGAAGTCGGTAGAAAATGCCTGACTTTTCTTGCTTTGGACACATAATTCGTTGCCAGTAAAAGCGAACATGCGTGTCCCAGGAAGCATTTGAGAAAAAGCAGAAGATTCGATCGTACATTATTTGTTGCCGGATTGTGGAGGCAGGCCTGTGGGCCACTCCTATTCCGAGAGGCGCGGGGTATCTGACCACTGTTTCAGATATCCCTTTCATGTACTGGTTGCTTCGTCACAAATTCGGTGGACAACGCTCCCCAGTCCATGGTTTTGGTGGATACGCTTTCATTTAGTGAACGCTCATGGATAGCCGTTAGCTCTGAAAAGCTCCCACAGCGGCTTTACCTCGTCCGGCGTGCTGCAGTGGGTTTCAATCCGTCGGTATAGCGTACGGTTACAACTTCGCTTGGGCTGCAGTGGGTGGTAGCTATTTTTACTTAATATTTACGAAGTGTTTGTCGGTTTACCGTAGACAGACATCGCCGTTTTGCCTTACGATTGCTGGCAGACGAGAACGTCCACGAACGGAACTCTGTCATCCTCTTCTTCTTCCATCGTGAAGTGTAGATCTGGAAAGGTCGAGCTCAGTTGGACCTTGCAGATGCTGATGCTATTGACTTTGATGACAACGAACGTGTCGTCTACGTACCAGGCTCAACATATGCTCTCATACTTCCTTAACAGCGGTCAAGCGAATTTTTGTATTACCACCCCAGCAATGAGCCCGGAGATCGGTGACCCCACTGAAGTCTCTCTGACTTGCTTCTATGTGTTCTCTTCGAAGGTGAGAGCCACGAGCCAGACTATTCACTTTCTGATGATTAAATGATGAGATAACAATCCAAAATGTCAAATAAAAATTAACCTCTCCCGGGATCACCCTTTTTCCTTCTCACATACCACCTGCGAGTCGAAATTTCGCTAAGTGTATTTTACGTAACCAATGCACTAACTTCCCTTCATCAAATTCTCTTGAGTATCACGTGATGCAGGTTTCTTTTTTTACAGCAGTGTCTGCTTTTATCTATGCATGTGCAAGTAATAGCTTCTTTTGTCTTCAAATTAATAAGTTTATAGCTATAAGTCTCCGTCTTTGGATGTTAGTTGCTCTGCTCGTCTTCACATATTCTCCATTTGTTGAATTTATTTGAGCAAAAGCTATCCTTAACCCCATAAAGTGGTCGAGATTCGGTGGTTTGGGATATGTACTTTTTTTAAAAACGAGAGTTTTACAAAAAATATATTATTTATATATGCTCAATACGTTAATGCAAATTAGTGTCTATTGCGCAGGTTACTACCTCACATTAGCATGAAAAATTACACTGTCTTGCTAGTCTGTCTTTCAAAAATTGCTCACACATCTGTTTTGCATAAATACACAAAAATGTTCAAAAAGGCCTTCTTAGTCGAGAAAAGACGCCGCATTCGTATACGCCAGGTATCCATATGTTTGCCTCTAAAGCTAACTATATATTCTCGTATTAATCTACAACAGCATGTTTACGCAGATAAAGTCTGAAGGAAATGCTAAAATAAAAACCGTAGACCGAAAATGCAGATTGGTGCCCAGACTTCCCTTCTTTATTAACATATGATAAAAATTAAATATTAGGTTCTGGGGTGGGCTAATTGACTTCGTCAAATGCTAACCCTTTAATTTCTCAAAAAATATAGTATTTTCATAATGTTCTATGTGTAATGGCACGCTGCGTGTCAGAGCTAAAGCAATTAATATACGACACGTGGGTTTAAATCACATGCATGTTCAGGTAACGTGACTGTTTTAATGAAGATAGCCTGACACATACGGCTGTTTTAAATCGAATTTCTACAACAGGCATGCATGTTTCAATTTTTACTGATTTCTTCCTTCTAGTATTCCCTACAATCAAGGAGAAACCAGAAGAATACCCCCCAGGTGTATGTTTTAGTACGCAGCAGCGTCTAGAATGGGGAAAACTTCTAGCTGTCCAGATGCAGCTCGCTCGACGGGGTCGAACTCCTTACATATGATGACAACCATATGAGCTACAAACGTCGCGACCTTCAACCGCGCGGTCCATAAGCAATAATTTATCATTGAGGACGTTGCCTTCACAAGAAAATAAATCACGTGTACCGCACCAGAAATATCGCTCACATCCAGCTCTGCGAAAGAAATCGTGGCAATTAACGACTTGGGCACGGAACGCCAAGCCATCACCACATTATTAACTGTCCCCATCGTAGATCAGCACAGCCACATATTTTCGTACACTGGGCATTACGGACTTTTAATACAACGCTATCTGTGCCAGTATTTCTCATTTTCTGCATTTTTTCTGATGATTGATTTATGCGAAAATCAAGAACGCTACGCCAATAAAGTCACTATTCTTTTTACTGCTTGCTCTTCTCTTGAATAATCTGTCACTAATCCTCAGGGGAGCTCAAATGAAATCTTTGCTAATTTGCCACTGCTTATATTCCCCTTTAATGAACCTAACCAATATGCTCGTTAATCCTACGTTAATTTTTCGGTATTTAATGAGTATTTTTTTCTATTTGCTATTTTATTTTTATTCACATTGTACCTCTTTATTATAAAATTGCACTGTTATTATTTTTTAGTTGTACAACCGAAATGACTTCAAGTCCGCATGCGTGAGTTGGTACTAATATTTGTGTTATTTCAAGCAAACCTCCCTCTAGCTTGCATGCTGGTATTCACGTAGAAATAAAAAGCATGAAACACACTGTTAACCGAAATGCCTCTAAAAGCCCATATACTACGTAATCTGCTTTGCGCGTAGAAATGAATACCTAACTATATCTGCAAGGCCCTATGCAAAAAATCATTGTCTCATTGCATTTAATACAAGGCATATGACAGAACGATAATAAACAATATATGGCAACATGCCAGCTATTAGGGACTAATTAACGGTTTGCATGGCGTGTACATTAATTTCATTTACCCGAACGTTTCTTGCAAAATGCCAATATAGTAAACAGAAAATAAAAAGATAATTCCAACGCTGATTATTTTTGCCAGGCAGAACTGCATTTTGCAATATCATGCCATATTAAGTTATATGGGAAACATTTCCAGAAACTGGATGAAACTCACTCAATTCCATTAGGTATTCCGCAGGAATTTTAGGTAGTCGTGCTAGCCTGCATTCATGCTGAAGTATTCGAATAAATGATTGAAGGAAAGAGCATATTTCAACATATATTAATTGTATTTATTCTAGAGATACGGCTCCACAGAAAACACCAGAGCACAATTCCGACGAAGAGCCGTCCTCTTCTAGGTAAGTCAAAAAGTTCATATATATATATATGTGAGTAGAACATGATCTATCACCTAGACGGTATTTATCCCGCACGTGTCTTAGTAAAACGATGCAGTTTTGGTAGATTGCACGTCAGAGAGACAGGTTGCCCATTAACCTAGCGGTCAGTGAGCAGGCACATTAATTCATCGCGAACAGTGGACCGGAAATCAGTGACATGACGAATGCTCTGTCACGGAAATCCAACGGCAATGCTAGGAGGACGGCCAGTTCCTGGATCTAACACATCCAATGCCGCGTAAATGCCGCAAAACCACGCAATTGAAAAGCGGCATGGTGATCGCAACTTATATCTTCTCAAAAAAATGTTCGTGTTCCTGCTCGCCACCTGCCAACCTCAGTATTCCCAACTTTATCGGACTAAAAATATTCAGATCCTCACTGCATCCTCCATAGAGACCGAAACAGTTCCCAATCATGGTTCAGTGGTGTGGGTGTACACAAAGGCCAGTTGCACTACTTAATTAAGAACAAACTATTGGCATGCGATGCTAAAGTATGTGAATACGCACTGATCACATTCAGAAAAAAGAAGATACGATCACTGGAAGAAAACATTATCTTCCTGACGAATCGTACGCTGTCATAGTATTCAGTCGATTAATTTTAATCACAGGTAACCCTAACTTGATGTGAGATATACGCAGATTGCGATTATACGTACGTAGATTGCGTGGCCAATCGCAGGCACATTCTAATGGTCAGCCCATGAAACCACCGCTTTTTTTCGTAATTTCCGCTTTGCTGCCTTGGGACTTCGATTTCGACTAATTCATTGCCACGATAACGTTGTCCGGCTCGGATGCAGGCTTGGTAATTGCGCGAAAGTTATGTTCGCTGCCGCTGCTGGGCCCGGCACCGCCCATGTGGCTGATTCTCTTCGGTAGGCAATGTTTCAGTACCTTGTTCAATAACGGTGAATCCTAGCGCTTGTTAATTGACGGTGGGCCTGAGAACGATGACTTAAACTGCACGTGGACCCACCGTTGTCACCAATTACGGGGAGTTTGAATTCGTTTAACTTGAAAAGATGGCCATGTCCCGTCAGGTGAACTGTATCTTGGGGGTTAGCGTCCGTCTTCCTTACCATGGCTACGTGCTCGGCCATTTGCATCCGTTTACTCGGACACAGTTGCTTTGTCCACAAAAGCACCCGATCCGGTAAAAGAATCCAACCATGTCCTGACAGTGGGTTTTCATCTCACGAGTGGGCGCCTTATGGTTGATGCTGGCGTGTGCGCAACCTACTGGATTTCACACATTCCTTTCTATCGACTGATCACATTTGCCCAACCTGACGGCTTGCAATCAGCAGCAGTACAGCCAGGTGAACTACTCGTTGCGATGGATTTGTTTTTTTGTCAACCACCGACTGCTTTGTATCTGTTGTTGCATGAACAATGCCACACATTGACAATATTTCTGAATCCGTAAATCGTCCGCTTCAACCATTGGGTATCGGCGTAGCCCACAGCCCTGTAACAACAATAATACAATTGGTAATGATGCCAAAGACCCTTCTGTCCCGTAGATAAACAGCAAACGTCATTTATCGCATCCAGCGCAGTCCTTGTGATGCGAGTCATGTCAAGCAGACCGGAAAGTGACTGCAGACCCGCATGAGCGAGCACACACAGGCAGTGAGAAGGATGGATTGACTCTCAATGGGGGCGAAATCTTATGCAACATCTGAACACTTATTTATTTTTAATAACGCCGAAATCCTAGGTCGAGATAGTGACCAGACAGCCAGAGAGACACCTGAAGCTTGGCACACTGCGTCAACTTCCGTCTACCGCTGTATGATTCTCCCGGCAGCTTACCGGGCCTTATGCATGTGTCTTAATCAATTCAATCACCGGCACTAAGTCATACGGGTCGCGACGACTACTAAACTCTCACGGGGCCAGAATACAGGCATGCCAGAACCTACACCAGACACTAATGCAGCCGTAAGTGACACCGTGGGAGACGTGAACCAAAAAGACCTCCTGTTGAACACAGGCGCAAATGATAACAGTCTGAGCAGTTCAGAAGACGAAGATGCGATCACTGGAACAAGAGTTTTATTTGCCTGACGTTTCGGATTCCCTCGGGAATCCTTAATCATAGGTAATCAAAGAACAGTCTGAAACATGCGTAGTGAGCATGAGCATGGCAGAGCTCGAAATTCCGGTAGGAATAAAGACACCACCGGCGAGACGAACATGGGCATGTGCAAATGGAAACCCGAGCAAGATACGCCGGACCTGCACAAACAAAGCGATTAATGTATACAAGAGCAATGACCGTAGCAATGCGAACACCACCCCCCTCCGACAAGATCACGATGAGAATCACTGGCCAACAGGACAACGATTGCGGTCCACCCCACGTGTCGCACGTCATCTGCCACCAATAGACGAACAGCCGGAGAGATGTCATTTAATCACATAAATACTGTGAGGCGTAAACAAAACTGACCTACAACGATGCAAACTTCTGCGCCTTTAAAACGTCAGAATTCCCGTAATCGCGGCTTCTTTACATTTATGCCCGGCGACACGCATTTTCGGTTTAATCCGCACTCATTCTTTTAGTCCTTCACAATATCCTCACTCGCTGCAGGTTTTACTTTAAATAAAACTATATTTTTCTTTATTTTTTACAGTGATTCAGATGAGTCCGAGAGTGTTCAGATAATGTACGTCATGTAGTTTATCTCTGTGAAGTTATGATAGGCATTTCCAAATAACAAAACCTGGTGTTTTGTTGAACTGGATAGTAAAAGGAACCGACGATATCCTGTATGCCTTATTTTAATACTTTAATACATAATACAGTCACGCAGCTTTACAGTCTTTCCTTTAAAATCAAACGAATTTATGTTTTATTGCTTTGCGATTTGACTGTTCGCATCCTGCTTCTAATGCCTGCCACAAAAGCAAATTTCCTATGTACCAGGTATTTTTTTCTAAATATGAAGAATATAGTTTACTGTCCTGTAAACTTAAAACAACTTCTGGACCATAAATTAGAACACCACTACCGAGGAGGGAAAGGTTTCTGTCCGCATTGGTACAGATAGCACATAAACACACAGTGCCAGCTTTGGGGATTCCCTAACCCTTATAGCCTTTTGTGGGTTCGTGGTTTAAACCATGGCATTCCATCGTCCCACTCAGCCCCAATTAATATATAGTTTCTGGTTACACGCCACATCAGGAAATTTTATTGTATTCCTCGAGTCAACACTTCGATTGGGCATGGAATGAAAAAATAATAATCTGAGCCCCGAAGTCAGGTTTACGCTTCCAGATGATGATTTCTAAAGCGCTGGACCGAGACCCTTTGAGGACCACAGCTCCATGTCCGCCACCACGGATGGACAAAGAGTCTTGTGCGCCAAGATATGCCAACTGCACTAGAGTGTTCGGAAATACCGAAATCAAAATGATAGTGAAAAACTAACGAAATATCGAGCACTCACGTAGAGGTAGGTTGCTGATGTCGCGATACCTTGCTTGTGTGGTCTGCCAATGGGCATAGGCCAGGAAAGCCTCTACGCCATATCGTCTCCATAGCTAGTATCATAATCTTCAGACTGCTAGTAGATAGGTTTATTGGACAGTTGCGAACATACTAGTAACTTTGGAGGCTCAAAGGCATAACCAGTCTTTGATTCTGGTGTCTATAATCTAAAGCCACGCAGCTTATACTGATTCAAAATTGGCGTCGATTTGCTTTTGCCGAATTTCGCATCACTGCAACAGTTAGTTTTACTTTCTGCCTCATACGCCTCTAGGTTTGTGTATTTTAATTGTCTCCGTAGCATATTCATTATTTGGTGCATGCATAAGCTATTCTGTTGATGCGGGAAAACCTGCGGGAAGTAAATAGGTCTTATCTCATGTGATCGCTGTTCGCGTCGGAATGGATATTTAAGTAATGTAGCATGGCGGAGATTTAAATGTCGATCAGCACTTAGAGTCCCTTTGAATTTTCATCAATGATATAATATTTAACTTGCAGTTATTAGTATATACTTGCTTAATATAAACAACAAGGGAGATCAAAGGCATTCACCTATCTTTCCCTCAATAAACTGATACTGATACTTTAATAGCCAATTTTTAGTTCTTTTGCATCTATATATTTAGTTGAGATCTTGCCGTAGTCACTAATTTTGTCAAACTGACTGCTTTAGTTTCCTTGACCCAGTTGGGAAAAAAACTCACGCCCTTTGTGTGAGTCCAACCCACACAGCAGGGGAGGCTTGTGCGCAACCAACGCTCTTCAGTTGAGCTACGAGGTAGCATGCTGGCTGCGAATAAGACTTCCCTGCTCTGTGAGGTTTCAAATCCCGTGGTTACCGCGAGTTTGTTTTCACAATGTGGTCAATTAAATTTACCAAATCTGCCAAAAAACCTTGACAACTACCGTTTCATCACTTTATAGTTATGACAACGAGCATTTCTCGATGATTACAAAGTGAGTTAATAGAAACTATTCTGCAATCTCTTATTACCGTTAGACTTGTTTGCATCGAGACATATATAATTTAGCAAGACTGCAACTTTCAATGCAGTTAAGAATACCTTCAAAGCAGGTTGAAGTCTTTTTATCTGCTTAAATGTTTCATTAACGAGCTACGATTGCCAAGAAGTAATGCATTAATAAATGTTGTAAACACAGTGGCAAAATTGTTACTTGCAACTGTAATTTCATATTTTGTGAGTTCGGCATTAACAACGGCCCGAGCTCATGTGCATAAGTATTCACAACCAGCAGGGAATTTAAATGGCAGAAACATAAGTACCTTTTAGTGAATAAATACAGTTTACAAGTTCAGCTTATATACCATAGGCCGTGTAGTATGCCCAATTTTTATATTATGACAATTTTTGAAATGTAAACACATACATGCTAGTAAGAACGGACAGCAATTTACAATAGCTATGTGACTTCTATTAAGTTTACTTAAACTAAGTGTCAGTGGGTTAAACTATCCTTTCATCCTTATTTTTGAATTATGTGATTACTAATAACGCATCAGCAACGGCACGAAAATGTCCAGATTATTAAATTATTAGCCAGATGTGGACATCTGTAGATGTTTGGGAATTTCGACGCAACGTATAAACTTGCTTAGGCATCAGGGAAGGGTTTTATAAGGGTGTTCGTGATTTTATGCATGATCTTAATTATTTTTAATATCCAAGGAAATAAATCTGTAAAGGTTAATGTATCGTCCTTGCATATACGTCTCGTGTTTGCTAGACAGTTCTGCTGACTTCGTTGAAGGACATCGAGAAACCTGATTCTGCCATTTGACCTTATCTCTCCGGCAGACTTATGTGGAGGGCACCTTCTTAAATTCACGCCCTAGGGCATCAAGATTGGTGCTATGACGTGTAAGGCAGTAAAGCACGTCTGCATAACGAGTGTAGGACTCAGTGCTATTTAAGACATCATTGATGCTCGTGTAATCTCTCTTTTTCATATAGGTCAAAGCGATTAACAACGCAAATCGCGAAAACCCGACCACACACTCTAGTTGCTAATTGTTCAACTTCTAAGTATTTTCTTTAGCATTTGCACTATGATATCTATTTGTTAACTACTTTACCGAATATACACGCGCACAGATTAATTTCATTGCTCTGATTACAATACGTTGGTAAACACCAGTAATTCGTCATAAAAGAGCATTGTCTAATGTTCACACTCAAAGATTAGTTCAAAGCAAATTGACGCAAGTGATTACAACCAACCTCTGTTGTGTTTGCGTATGGTTTTGAATTTTCACTTGAGGTTGTTCACTGCTCTTTATTTGTGCTAATCTAAACGTTTGAAATGTTTATAATGGATTGCTCTGCATACGTTCAGTGCATACATTATTTTCTTAAACGTAATAACTCTTGATTCTTTTTAATTAGGTGTCCGCATTGTGGAAATCGAAGTACTATCTCGTAAGTTTACTTTTATAGGTTCAAGCAAACACACAAAGAAATGCTCTGCTGCGCAGACATTTAATTTGATATCTATAACGAATAAATACATACAATTTAAAAGCTCCAAAGTTATTAATTGGATGATTGAATATTTATACCTTTTTTCATAAACCTATGTTTTATTTAGTGTGTTCTCATGCTTAGCAGACCTGGTTTAAACAAATATGCCCAAATAAGTACTGATGACTTATTGTTGTGCTACTTTGGAGTGATAATCAGATAAATTTGTGTTGAAATACGGAAAATCCTTTAAACTATGGGGTTGTGTTTATTATGTTTATGAAGCATTGCTTTACTTAATAGTATTCGCAGCTATTACGCATGATAGTTCTGCCTTTTATTTTGCCATTATGGCATATTATCTCAAAGGACGTCACGCAGGAAATAATATTTCAACTTCCTTTATATTGGTTATTCATATGAAAAAATAGCTGCTTTTATTTGCTTTCTCGTAAGCGTATAATACACTCACTGAATGATCTTGCTCTTTACAATTTTCTCTCTAAACCTTTTATATTTTATATTCATTTTATATATGTTATAGTGGTCCAGGGATTGATTCAATTAATAAACCGTAAGTTATCTAGCTTATATATGACAGGATTGACAGGCCTTACAAATTTATAAGTATATCCTCTTGCGTAGAACTTTATATGCTCCACTATAGGTGTAATCAGTATACTAAAGATGATATAAATACGGTGCTTTACCCAGCCGTTTTTTTACCCGGCCATAGTGGCTCGCCCACCGGATGATTCCAGTGGCAGTACTGCCCTAAATGTACACGCTGTATCTGCTGCCTGACTGGTTATAACACAACTCAACAGTCGTGCTCTGCCTGAAAAGAAAATAAGATAAACAAATGAACAAAATAATAATAAAATAATGTCAAAAAATATTGGGTAGGTTTTGCGAACTGAGAAAGAGACACTGAAAAAAATATCTCCTTTAACGGAAATGCGTAGCACAATTCAGTGAGTCACTGGCTTCCAAAGATATAGGAAAAGTAACTGTGTAAATAGATACTGAGAGTGCATAATATGACGCAGTGAGATAGGATCGTGCTTTTAAGGGTTCGGAGCTCTCTTTGTCGTTGGAAGAAACCACGTAGTATCATGGCGTTAAACCACAAGGAGCTCATCGGTGAAAACGTGTTAAAACGAGAAGGGGGCCGTATACGTCATGATAACACCACCCAGATGCCGGTGATGCGACCTGGCAGACTGTAGAGTCCACCAACAATTTTGCAATAAGGGCAGAGCAAGCGACGACAATCAACAGAGACGTTGACGACCAACGTTAGTGTTGCAAAACGGAGAATTGATGTTTGACTCTGTAAACGTATTTTAAAACAATTTTTCCGTCTGAGGAAGAGCTCTTAATACCAAGAGGACACGTACAAAACTTCTAGAACTTGCGTAGGTGAGAATGAAACAGACAAAAAGAGCTCTGTTTCTTCCATAAGTACATGGTAACATATTTCGCCCTTACAAATCAGTAACTTGTTTTTGATAGATGGAGCAGTTTACAGTTCATGTCATATGATGAAAAAGGGCCTCTGAAAACCTGCTTCGTGAATTTTCATGCTGGATCCATTGACCCGTCTTCAGATTAAGTGAAAATCGGGGAATGAGATTGTCGTATTGGAACCTTCGGTGGGTGGAGGCAGGTATACAGCTGCTTATAGCAGGGCCAGGGAGGATAACCATGTCACGGATAGTTATTGGGGTGACGTGTAGGGGTGTTTACAGTTATCTATGGTTTAAAGTGTCGGAATAATGCCGCATCTAGGCAGACTGGAAATGCGCAGATGCAGTGCCCCCCGACACAGGAACTTCTATATGATTAAATGTGGAAAAACTGACTTCCAATCGATGAATTTTTTCCTTCATTTAAGTTTAAAAGTATTTGTAGGCATATTCTCTAATGTATATGCCCCACTTTGCGCCCAATGTAGCCCGAAATAAAGGTGGTGATTAAATAATAAATGTGTTTTTTGGTAAAAACTGGAACACACACATCCAGACAAAATTTAAATTTGAAGAATATGTTCTTTGGTAAAAAAAGTAACTTTGACGAATGAATTTTTGCGTTTGGCGCCGTAACTCGACATTGAACTATCAGGAAATGTGCAATGGACAGCTAACATTTTAAACTTGCCGAAACAAAAAACAGGATAAGACGTGATTGTAAGGTGTGGCCTCAAGTAGTCTCTGTCATATTGCCTTTGTCCTTTCCATTGTGTTTTGACGTGCTCATAAATGCCATCAAATTCGACATCAAAAGACTATGTAAAAGACAGGGACCAACTGAGGCCACAAAAACCAATTACGTTTCATCCTTTATAACTATTACGTTTTCGGCAGTATTGAAATTTTAGTTATTAATTGCATTTTTCTTATTAGTCCGAAGACGAGTTGGGGCGTGAAATTCGAAAATGCACCCGTAATAGTGACTTATTATCCCAAAGAACATTTTCTTCAAATATATTGTTAATTAATACGTTTTTTGCTAACGCTGACCGTTATATTTCAGTAGTTGGTATTTTGTTTATTCGTTCTCGTTACCATTATGTTATCATAAGCCATCTTAAATGAAGGCTCCGTTTCAGCTTTTATTTCCTCTTGGACCTTTCCCATAAATCATCTTAAATATATATTAACAGATCTATTCCACACTTTTTAAGGAAATTTTGGATGCAAATGATCATTTGTGTTATGCTGTTTAACTCTATTAATATCTTAGTATTTTGGCCCAGTCTATGCCTCTGTTCGTAAGCATGTTATGTAGGCTTGCTAGTGTTCGATGAAACTGCTTATGCTTATTACGTATAAGCCCATGGCTTCTGAATGAACTAACATCTCGAGTGGACAAAATCATATTTAATAGGTCAAAAATAAGATAGGAAATCATTCAGGCGCCGGTCCGTTCCTATTACTTACTCCAATTACTATGTAAAATGTCAAATATTTGCAGATTTTTTATTTGTATAGTGTCAGTTGCTGCCTTTAGGCTCTCTTCTGCTTACCTAAGCTGCTATTTAAATAGACTATGTTATCAAAAATATTGGATAACGTAGTTCTTAGTAATAGACTATTCGTGAGATATCCACTTTGCGTAAGCAAATCTATACGCATATGGGCCTTTTGTAAATTTCACTAAATCACTTAACCTGTCTGGCTACAGCAATGCAAAATTAACGACCAATACATATAATGTAGAATCTGTGACTGGTCAGCTCGTTATGCCGATTTCGTTAGTAAACGCTTTAATTTAATTAGTTTTCGATAACGTGCATGACTATTTAAAAAACATTACTGGGGTTCATTGTCTGTCGGTCGTTCTTCATATAATATCTGTTATTCCACTACATAATGCAATGGTGTCAGAAAAGCTTATCTCGCATTTTCATAACAAGGAACTTGCGTTCATGCTCTCTGTTTTAATCCTACCGTAAAATTGTAATGTTCACAAAAACAAATTCCCACTACACTGCTGATTTCATGCCGATGTACCCATGTGCAAATGCCATTATCATTGTAAACTAGGTTATGTCCTTTTCATTATGCTATTGCACCCTAAATATTCGACACCAACTAGAATCTTATCGTCCTCAATTGCAATAATAAAATATGATCATTGCAAATATTTTTGAAGATCTTACTGCTTTTCTATTAAATGATATTTTTTCTTGTTTATAAGCTATTCTATGCTATTATCCACGTCAAAAATATCCTTCAGTTGCTCAAAGTCTTTTTAATCACGATATCATTTGTCTGCTTTATCCCGTATAGTTCGCCAGAGTTGTGGGATACATGGACTCAAGTGTGAGTTATCTAATGTATATTTGGCTCAGTCGAAAGCGAAATTCAATAGAGATTCATAATTTTAAAAATTCGCAACTGTCTATGCGCACTACGGATAAATATGGCGGCAATTTGAGCAACTCTGACATTAGAAACGAAATTTTAAATTCTGATGCTTCGTGACTGATCTATATGGTAGAAAGCAAACAGGCCAATGCAAGGACGCAGGTAAGCAGGATTTGATGCGATTGCTAGAAAAAAACGCTTTAAGGACGGCACTTTGTGGATCTCGGTCGACCACATCATAAGATTTACTCGCTTAAGAACAGGGCGCAGGGTGGGCTGTACTTTTTGCCCATAGTAGTTATGCGACCAAGGGCGTAGGACAATAGGCTGTTCAACGCAATAATGGCTAAGCAGTTTGCGTGCGAGATCACTAACCATGCTGTATGTGAAAATGATAACTTTGCGATAATTTGGCTTGTTGCCAGCGACGTCATCGATGGTTTGCACCCTCCTTACCTCATTTACCGCCAGATCGACTCTCACTACAGGCGGTTGCCACTTCCTGTAAATATTGCGACGCCGTTGTGGCGTTCTCTGGCGGAAGCATTTCAACGGGAATGAATTCACGTGACCTATAGGGTTTAGTAACATCGTGGGCGTAGTCTTCTCTCTCCATGACGCCGTTGGAGTGTTTACTTTCAGCAGCAATGAGAACGAACACATTGGCGATCACAGACTTCTTGAGGGCAGCACATTAGACTTTGAGGTGTGCGTGGCGCAGTATGTACACCATGAGCAGAAGTGAAACCTCTTTTGCAATAAAATTGTTTCATTTATGCCGTCTGTTTGTGGATTGGCTCCAATGCTGTAAGTATTTTGAGTGGTCTGGTATGAGCTTTGTTAAATGATGCATCATATTTCTCTGGTAAGGGTACATCAATAATCTCGACCGACCTTAAATTTTCGCGAGTTTTTCTGTTTGGGAAGAATTTGTGGAACATCTTCAGCCACCACCTCGCTTAACCTGCATTTTGACTTGCACACATGTCGTTATACCCTACCTGGTGCCTGATCATGAGACCATAAGACGCGATGCCTTTAAAAAAAAACAGCTAGCGTCGATCATCGTATCTGCTTCAGTTGTCGGCGCAGCCAAATTGGTTAACCCGGGAGATGATTGCTGGCGAGAAGGGCAGAGCAAGCAGCAGCAGTGAAGGTGAGAAATCGCGCTAGTTATCAGGTCAAAGTTCACTACACGGGCTCTCACCGTCTGTTTAGATCTAACAAGGACGCCATTACCACAGGTCTTGGAAAATGCGTAAGCCAAGAACTGCTCCTGTCATAGTGCTCATGCCCGTACTCCGTAAACAAGGGCAATGATCTCCTTTTACCAGATTTTCTGCTTTGATTTTTCGCATTAGAAGAACACGGTCCAAACAAGCATCATGATGACAAAAAAACAGCTTCTGCGAGAATTCTGACCACGTTGTGTTGATTAAGCACTTAAAACACAAGTGTGCATTTGCAGGTGCAGGCTTTTCCATCCATGACGCCATTGGGGCGTTCCTTTCCGCAAACACGAAAATGCATAAATTTGACAATTCCTGGTTCCTGCAGGTGCATCAGTTTACACATTTCGATGTACGTGGCATGGCATATGCACCATGAGGAGGAATGCAACTTAATGCAAATTAGAGTTCTTTGTTTCGTCCGTTTCTGGCCCCTGAGTGAGGATTGGCATCAGAGCTGGAAGTATATTGGCTAGTTTGGTATGACCTGCGGCATGATCGCTTAACACTTGCATTATATTTATATTGTAGGGGAACTGAGATGATCTTAAGCGCACCTAGAGATTCACGAGCTCTTCCCCCCCACCGCCTGAAACCTCTTGCATTTTGATTTGGACACAATTCGAAGGAAATAACCGGCTGCCTGATCCTGACGCCCTAACAGGAAATGGAAGCGATCGTCTATCGTATTTGGCGCAGCTGTGGGCGAAGCTAAAATGGGGCAACCAGTAAATTAGCCCATATACAAATGGCAGAGAAAATTACAGCGGATAGAGTGAGGGATGATACTGGCTGTCAGGTTGCAGCTAACTCCACGGAATCCGGTCGATTTTAAAGTATACTAAGGCCGAAATCATCACAGCTCCTTGTATCTACGTAGGCCACTTACCGAGCCTGTCAAGGCGCTCAGACTTGCAGTCCCTCAACAAGCGCAATGTTCTTCTATTCATACATTACCTTCTTAGATTTTGCCCCAGGATTGATTTGCGTTAGAAGATGACAGCAAACCAAAGTGTCGTCTAATTACTATCGGGGTAATTGACGATTCAGACTCCGAAGGTCAAGACGACATCGAACCAATCACGGTCCCAGCGATGATAAATAGAGCAGCCAGCTTTTGATCACGTAGTTGCTAAGACTTATAAATACTGCACACAATGAACCTCTGCGTCTGATGATTGCTTCCAGTGAAAATTAGAAGCGTCAAAACAATACAGTTACTATCGTATGTTTTCCCTTTGATTTATTTGTCATAAATCGTCAGCAGATTGAAAATAATATTTGCTGAATTTTTAAATTTGTTTTTATCTCGCATGTGGGGCAAAAAATAAAATCATGATATTATTGATTCGATAAATTTCCGTTATTTCATCATTATGTTTTACTTACTACTTTAATTGTAAAATCTGGCATTCATACTAATTTACAGAACGCTTTCCCGGATTGATGCACGCACACAAACGTAAGTCAGATGGTATACCTAACCCTATAAAAATCTGTTTTTTACTTGCCTGTTTGTATTCATTCGTAAGTTAAGAATAGTGTGAATGTGAAATGCCCAGGTTCGCAAAGCATTTTACGAAGGTAATTAGGACGAAGTGTAGTTGTATGCACTTGTAGACAACTCATCGATGCATATACATTACTTGGGAATAGAGAAAAAATCACGTGCTGTCCCCTGGCCTCCGAACTGTTTCAGTGGTTTCAAGGCGAATTTAAAAATGTGCCAATTGACCCTTTTTGAATCGGATGCTGAAAAAACTTACCGGATGGTCAACAATAGTTAAGATCTGGTTTAACGAGTAGATCTAATGTCGTAGCTATCACGCAAGAATTCTGTTTTTATCGATATCAACTAAGCAATGGTTTGCCGATTATGCACGTCAGACATCACGTTCATATTAATTATTTATCAGAAACTTCTCCGCGAGTGGGCATTAGTACTTCTATGTAGCGACTGCAAATATACGAATTTCATATTGAGATATTAAAAGACAATCAGGTATCTGACTCCCCAAATATAGCCTGATTTTGGCAATCCGTCTCTCGATATAAGTATACTTTCCTATAGAGGAAAACCAACCGAAGACCCGCCGCGTAGGCCTAGGATAACTATTGATTATGGAGTCGGACTACTAGAGAAAAAGGTGTAAACATCTTACTAGTCAAACATGTACATTCGAACTCTTCGTTGTCGATGTTAATTAGTTAGATACGATACTTCATAAGAAAAAGGTTTATCACAAGCCTGGTGTTTCGGATATTTGTCCCATCTACCTATCTTCATAAAATGGATACGCTGGCTAACGGTCATTGTCTTTATGCCGTCTTTTCCTGCGTGCGCCTGGTCTAATACTCATGTTTTGGCCAATGTATGTGTCTCTCGTCAGGTCTTCAGTCTCCTCGTCTGTCACCGTGTCGCTTATTTTGGTGTCACCCCTGTGTGTTGGTTCCGTGGCTTTTTGCGACACCATGACTGGTGCTTGGAATAGGCATGTTGACCGCGTGGCAATGCGGCTTCTGCTGGTGTCACCCCCTATATGTGTTCGCCCGTCGTCTCCCGTGGTGTCTCGAGTGGTTCCCGGCATGCACGTGTTGGCCGCGGTGTTAGCTGTCCCCGTGCTAATCTTTCGTGCGTTGGTGTTGGCCTCCTAAGCGTTTGGTCCATCGTTCCCATTGTTCCCGGTCCCCGTTGTTCGCTGACGCGTTCGTCCTAAGGTAAGAAGGTCTTTGCAACAACAAAGGTAACCGGTACGTGTATGTAGCGATTAACTGAACTGTCGGTCGACATGCAGACTACTTTAATCTGCTTTGATGTGTGATCATCACCTCGGCCCACAATTTTGACCCCGTCAAAGTTGAAGTCATGCCCTGTCGCTTCAGCATGGGTGGCTACGTCCGACTTTGCGTCAAAACTCTCCATGGCCAGCTTATGCTCATGCATTCACATTTGAAGTTGTCGGTCGGTTTCTCCAAAATAATTGTACGCCTCACAGCTACACAGAAGTCGATATACGATGCTTGGTGTCTCCATCTTATGTATAGAGTTTTTCGGCCGCATTAATTTTTCGTCGGATGATCCAGGATGTTTTGTAGGCAACCTCTATTATAAGATGCACGAGAGATCTAGCCACAACTTCACAAACGCCTTTCATGCACGAGATGTTCTGCCATGACTTTAATAAGCAAGGTTCCTCGGTTCGCAGTTTCGGGGGCATTCGAGCCCGTTAAGCAAATGCTTGTGGATAGCCGTTTGCTATCAAGAGTTTTCGTAGGAGCTTTGTCTCGTCCCGTTTGGCAGCGGGCGTGTTGCAGTAGGTTTATACCCGTCGGTATAGCGTGCATATACACGTGCGCTTGCATTGTAGCGGATGACTTCTACGGTAACTCAATATTTACATGTCCGTTGGTTAACGATAGACTTTCGTCACTTGTTTGCCGTCCGCGTGAACGCTCCTCCTTTTTTCTTATCTTCCAATCGGGATACGAATTTTCAGAGCTAGATATGATACTGTTAGTACACCTTCGCATGTCAGCATGACAAGAGAAATGTATTCTTGACTAAATGATTAAATTTCACGTCACTACTAGACTGAGTTTAAGAGCTATAGAGTAAACTTCACGGCACACAGTGACTAGATTAGTAAGCCTCGCGCTACCATCGTCTTCCTTTTTGAGGTCCAATACTTTGCCGAAGTGAACGTCCACTAGTTTCTCCTGTGTTATTATACGGTCATATCGCACGAATTTTAGCCATTTTCATCGTTGCTATTTAATTATTCTATATCCACAACTTTCATCATCAGGGATGTCTACTGGATTGGTTATTGATTCCTACTCGTCGATTCTATTGTAGAGTGGAACAGAAGCCCGAAATGCCGAGTCATTCGTGAGTTATGCATTGCAACTTTATAGTATTATGAATCGCTGAACCTCAGGCACGCGTCGGTATCTACGTAGAAAAAAAATCTTTTAGTGTAATGTACGCTGCTAGAGAATTTTGACCAAATATTTCAGACTTATTCGTAGAGGTTGTGAGCCCTTTTTCCGTTGTTCGCAGCCACGTGGGTGTTCCTCTGGGTTTTTATTTCAGACAATACTCTAAGCAGCAAAGCATTAGAAAGATTGCTGTCCTATTAGAGATGCTTTGCGAAAAAGTTTCATCTGCCATCGGAAGACACTGTTTCGACGTCTGAATAGTCTTATCTGGAGGGTTATGTAAGCACACACTACGCACACCACAATTTTTTCACTGGCCACAAAATTCCTACAGTAATAAGCTCCTTTGCTGATATTTTGCTGCCATAAGTGACGCATGTTACTCAATTTTGTAGGGTAGTAAACGTTTCGTTGATTGCCGTTTTATATCTTATATGTGGTCCATTTTAGAGCGGAAAAGAAGCCCGAAACATTGAATAACGGGTGCGTTTTACACTGCATTTTTATATTAGAACGAGTTTTACGTCCCGCTTATTATATACTTGCTAAACAAGGTCCGATAGGATTGAAATTGGGGATATTGGTAACCATGGGAATAGTTTGCAAGCCGCACGTGGACATGCTAACACATTCAGATCGCTTTATGTCGATGGAGCTGTGCAAAATCACTGTGCAAATATTTTGGCTACAGATGCAACTGCCAATATCAGCAAATGTGTCCGTTATTCGCAGCCCACAGGTTTTTCGTCATGATTTTTAATTCAGTCAAATCGCTGACTAGCGAAATATCATGTAATATTCCGTCTTTATATACATCCATTTCCGGAAGGTTTTTTTCCATAAGAACTGATTGTTTAAATTCTTAAAATTCTTTTTGGAAGTCTATTGATGCACCCAAAATGCACTCTGACAGTTCTTTCACCAGTGAAACAATTGCTACAGCAACACGTATTACCTCGACTTCCGTGCCTTCACTGATACAGCGGACGAATGTAGCCAAGGTTTCGTTAGATCTTAAATTTTTTAATGTAATTTTCAAAATTATCGATCTGTTATTGGCTAGTGAAACTTACTCTCAAACCCTATTATAGAGCGGAAAAGGTGCTTGAGAAAATTACTGACACGTGAGTTATGTATTTTAGTTTCCTAATGCGATCGGTCGCTTAACATCATACACGCATGGAAGTGTACGTATACACTGATAGGTCAGCGCGAATATGTTTTCTTGGAGGACCTTGAATTACTATTCCCGTGTACTTCGTACAAGTCATATTTCAGGGCATAAACTGATAAATATGTTAGTCATGGGGATTATAAAGGTGTTCTGTCAATTAGATAATTTCCGAAACATGTTTGATAGGTTTGAGATCCCAGATGCTAGTAAGCATATAAATAGCTTGCAGCTCGCAGGCAAACAGGTTGTCAGATTCATGTCATTTTAGATAAACGAAGCTAAATATTAAAGTTTTCAGTAAGTGGATACTTAGTGCATCTATGAGTGCCACTAACAATGATAGTGTAAAATGAACTTTTATAATACTTATTGGTATCCATTGTTCGCAGACGAACAGATGTTCCTCCGAATTTAATTCTCTGTGAAAATCCTGACTAGCGAGATATAACGTATTTTGTGTCTATATTGTTTCCATTGTCCAAACCATTAACAATAGAACGCGCACTCGCTATACCCCTCTTATTGCAGTGTCATAAATGAAGAGTTTGTACTATTTTTCGTTTACGCTTTGATAATATTATGACTAAAACTTGCATTACGATCGATCTCAACGATTGCCTATTACATTTTACTGTTTGATCCTCTTACAGAGTGAAAAATAAGCCCGAAAAAAAGAGTCACTCGTGAGTTATGCATTGCAGATTTCATAAAATGATTATTCACTTAGCCGCATGCATGTGTAGGGTAGAATGCAGTCCGGTCGGATAATAGAAGATTAAAGGCATCCCAATAGTTATAAGGTAGAAGATAAGATGGGATGTAGTAGGCCATATTGTAAGGGATACTTTAATTAAGTGTAGAAGGTGTAGAATATGAGTAATGTATAAGTGACTCCTAGACGACTGCAGTCCAGCCGTGAGCGGACCGGAGTCCAGAGTCGTATTCCGGCGGTTGAGGTGGCCGGGCCCGGATGTCTGCAGCCGACACTAAGGTCGCTGGCTCTGTGAGTGTCTGAGCATAGGTAGCCACCACCCCAGTGTCCTTTTTGAAGTGACCTTGAGAAGTGCTTAGCCAGATAGGCTAAAGGCCCGTCCGTAACTTTTACTAGCATCGCATAGCATGCCGCATAGGCGTACGCACAAAGCATGGGTTAGAATACAATGTTGTTACGCGGGCGTTATTATCAATGTAGAGACCTAAAGGACGAGGGTAAAGTACTTTTCTTGACAATTGACTTTACTTGAGAACTTCACATGGGAGCTTTTTAAGCCATGTGGATGAACTGTGTGCAAAAAGCAGCTAACCGCATATTATCTAATTCAAAAAAATCTCATTCACTTTGTAGGTGACTTCTGTTATGCTCTAAGCTGTGGCCGCTTAAGCTTCATGTCCGTGAATTGTGGGTCTTTTTCGCAGATAAGGCGTCGCTCCTTTTATCAAGAGAACCGTATTAGTTATGCAATAATTGAGCATCGATGCATATTTTGGGTTGCCATAACGGCATTATGTACCTTAAGATATACAGTTGCAAAAACCATCTGATTGGACTGTGACCCGCAATAAGAGAAAGAGTAGTATTACCGTGTAGGCCGCACGCGGAAATGGCGCCAGCTTCACGTCGACTTAGCTTGATAAGTGTAAGCATAAGTGTTCGAGTTTACTGCAAATATGCTACTTGCTGATCCAACTATACACGATGATAGTCACTTCAATATCAAAACCACCTCGCTTCTAATGTTTTCCGCTGTTTGCAGCTATGCTTGTTTTCGTCAGGAGATTCGTAATCAGTCCATGCGTTGATTGGTAAAATATTTATAGATTTGCGTCCTTTTAGAGACCCTTTTTCACCAATGACCTGGTCTTTATGTTCTGAAAAATCTTGCGCACACCACCATTCCTTTCAATAGCCAAGCAATTACTAAAGAAACATGCACCAGCTCCTCTTCATCCGATACAGATGACGAAGGTCGCCACTGTTGTCCTTTAATCTTTCAGTATTTCATAACTGCAATTATTTTCCTTATCGTTCTTTTCTTGGTTGGTTATTGAAACGTGCTATTTGACCCTATTTAAGAGTGGAAAATGGCCGTGAAAAATCCAGCGACACGTAAGTTTTTGTATTGAAGCTTCATAATATGATGAGTTCGTTAAAGTCATGCACGCGGCCGTATCTTTATAGACACCAAAATATCTGCACTAGGGGACCGGGAACCACTATGCCAGACTACTTAATACGGGCTATATTTCAGGACATTGACTGGGAGTTCTTTCAGCCATGCAAATTACCTGCGTGCAGAAAATATCTAACAGCATATGTTGTAATTCGTTTGATTCCTCAGGGTTTTTCTAGTTTTCCTCTGTTGTGTTCTAAGCTTAGTCCACTTGAGAGTAAGAATTCATTGTAAAGTCGCCTGCATCGAGTGTGAAACGTGCCCCTCAGGCTCACGAGCACGTGATTTTAGGGAAGAGGATGGTCGGACATGTCAAGAAACAAATTCGATCGCAATAAGATAAAAAAACTGGAAGGACAAGTTGTGTCGCATACTCAAACCTTGGGCTAGCACACTGCAGTAGGCTATCATAGCAATGCTTATCCCTCGCCTGACCAATGGCAAATGCGTGAATGCCACGGGAGCGTGCCCTAGCCTTGGACGAGGTCAAGGAGGTACATTTTATAGTGGTACCACCAACACCAACTAGAAAAAAGGTTACGGCAGCACGAAAGTGGGAAAATGGCAGAAATTGCCCTACTTACAATTTGCACGTAGGCGATTTCGTATAAGCTGAAAGGCAGGCATCCCAATAAACCTACTTTCAAGGAAAGGCGTCCTTTAGGAAAATAAGTATGCTTATTCAGTAAATGTTCGACGCTGGATCCCCAGGTCATCGTCAGACTTGAAAGTTGTGTGCAAAGAACAATTCTTTGAACACTATTCTCAAGTCTGAGAATGACCTGAGGATCCAGCGTCGAAAATTTAGTGAATAGACTTACTCATTTTGCCAAAGGACGCCTTTCCTTTAAAAAGTAAGCAATTATTCCCGTGGTTAATTAAAAAGGCCAATTTTGCATTATGTACGGTTATGGTATGGTATGTGGTGACCTTCGGAGGACCATTCTGAATCTCAATGCTATGATCAAATCCCTGCTGGATCGACGGATGGCATGTAGAAAACTGGAAGATTATGGGCATTTTAACCTACTTAAATAATTTAAGTAGGTGGCTATAGCACATAAAGTCCTTTCGACGAGCCCACTTGGAAACCCTATCCACTTCAGCTCTCTGTCCTTTAAGAAGGGGTCATTTTGCAAGAGAAGGCATAGCCTATATTATCACCAGATAGCCATTAGCAATAAAATAGTTGCATGTGTAACAAATGCAATAAACTATGTTTTATACTAGAGACGCGTAAATAAAAGAAAGCAATCAAGAGACTAATCTCTGTATGATACCAGAACAGAGCTGAAGCGTACATCTTTCTTAAGTCTTGAAACATCCAGCTAGGACAGGATGACCTGGAGAGCTTTCTGTGGTGTTAGTATAGAAGCTGTCCATGTAAAGTAAGTCTCTTCGTGGCCATTTGTCCTATTAATTAGAAAATTACGAAAATGCGTTTGATATGATTGAGGTCTGAGATGCTGGTTAGAATAAAGATAGCTTGCAGGTCACCCGCTAACCTGTTACCGCATAAGTGTTGTATTACATCAGTGAAGTTAGTCGGAAACATTCTCCAGATGTGAATGCCAGTAAAAATGATGGCATTCTATGGAGTTTCAGCTGCTTATTGTTATGCGTTGTTCGCAGACGAGTGAGTGTTCCCCGGCCTTATTATTCTGGCCAGTGGAATATCACATAGTTTGCCGTCTTCATACAGTTCGTATTCGGATAGCCTTTGATTCCCAGTTGAACACGGTGTTTCTCTTTAGAATATAAACGCTCACCGTCATCCATTTCATTGCCCAACCAATTACAACAGATACATGGACTAGCTTCTCCCTGATATTGCACTATCATAGAAAACAAGACGACTCGATCGATGTGACATAATGTTAATTCGCCAGACGTTTTGACACCCGTCGCGGATTCATCCTCACATACATAATCAGAGAACAGTAGCAGATGGAGTTACTTTGTGCACAAGAGTCTGGCGTAAAATTTAAACACGCAGAAAATAGCAATTACTGCTTGGAGTATGCGTTGATTTGTTACGTCAGCAACAATCATCTGTACGTGCGCTGTTGGCATAGGATGATGCGGTGGCCTGTTTGTTCGCCGAGCGATTAATATCACTAAAGTTTATTATCTTATAATTGTAACATACATGATTATTCACCTCTTCTTCATTGGTTATTGCAAATTACTGTTTGGTCCCATTGTAGAGCAGAACAGAGCCGCGAAAAAGCTGGTGACATGTGAGTTAATATATCCGATCTTGATAATATGATGAGTCGCTTAACCCTGTGAACGCTTTGATCTCTATGAAGACACTAAAAGGACAGAGTTAGTATTTATTCCTTAAGTGTCATGCTGCGACATGCCATATACGTTTGTACATATAATATATAAGGAGATACACTTGCAGATCTCTCAACCATGCGGATTAACTGCATGTTGAAAGGATCGTACTGCCTATTTTATACTTTATCGAATATATTGGATTTATTTTGTGTTCTCTATTGTGCCCTTAATTGTTTCCCCTTAAGCATCATATTTTAAACTGCGATCGTTTATCATGAGTCAGAATCCCTGTTTTTATAAACGGATACCTATAAGCAATAAAATGAGAGCATTTGTAAAACTCTAATATATATGATCCATGGCAGACCAAAAACATGAAGATATTAGAAAGAAACTAAACATAGCATGCTGCAAGCCAAATGTATGCGTCTATTCAACTATATACCACTTTAGATCGACGAATTAGCGTTTTAAGCATTTGGAGACATTCTGCATTTGCAGATTCCAGTCAAGTGTTAGGATTCAATACAATTTCAGCTTCTCCTTTATCCGTTGTTCGCAGCCAAGCTGGTATCCGTCCTAATCTACCATTCTGTCGAAACGTTGACGCGCAAAATCTTGCCTTGTAGAGATCATTTTTCATATAAACTATCCATTTGACTTCTAAATGGTGTTATGTAAAGGTATTTATAAGCACTGCCATTGGCTGTAGTATGCAAACCGATACTAAAAGAACGTGCACTTGCTAATCCGCTATGATTGCACTGTCGTGACAAGCAAATCTTCGGCAACTCGTTCTTACGAGTTGCAGCTTGCACAATTGCCGACCTCTACTTGATTGACTTACGAAACTTACTCGTTGATCCTACTATAGAGCAGAAAAGAAGCCCGAAGAATCGACACACACGTGAGTCATGCATTAAATTGTATCATTTGACCTCAAGCAGGCGTGAGGGCTGATGTCCTTAGCTAGAATATCGGTGGCAATTATCCCACATTAATTCGTGCAGACCACACATTATGTCATCAGTGGAGAGCTCTTTAAGACAAGCAGATTAAATAAGTGCAGAAATCAACTAGCCGTTTATTTTCTAATTCATCTTATACCATATATTTTGCAGATAGTATCTCTTGTGTTCTGAGCTTGTCCGCTAACGCTTTATGCGCTTTAAGAAGGGGTCATTTCGCATTATAATATATTACTTTTATAATAAACAGAAACATATTTGCAATAAAAAAGAGCATTTGTTTAGATGCAAGTTACTGTGATAAATGATAGATTTGTTCACCGTCATGATATAAGTTTTATTTTGTATAGACTCACAATGACCTGCTTTCAACTAAGTTAGAGAATTGCAAAAAGAATGTGCGAAGGGATTGAGATGCGCGATGATAGTATGTTTATAAAAAGATTGCAGGCCAAACGTAAACATCATTATGCATTCATGCCACAATAAATCGAAAACGTTTTGCATTTATGGTCTGAATAGTTTAACACAGACTGCACTGGATGTTAATAAAAACGATGGTCGCAGCCAAACCGGTGTTCGTCCGAAATTGCTTTTCTGTCCGCACTTTGACCAGCGGAATGTTTTTTTAGAGACCCTCTCTCATGTAAACTGACCCTTTGACTTCTGAATAGTCCTGATTGGAGCTGTTGATTAGCACGAATTACATATACCACCATTATTTGCAAGGTGCAAACCAATACGAAAAGAATGTGCCCTGGCTCCTCCTCTTTACTAACACTGTTTTAACTGAAGAACTTTCCCTATTTGTTTATATTTGATAATTAAATAACTGCAACTTTTGCCGCTGTCAATGTCTACTTGGTTGCCTATTGCATCTTACATTTTGATTATTTTAAAGACCAGAAACGAAGTCTGAAAAACCGAAGCACTCGTGAGCTACGGATTGTATCTTTTAAATATTAAGAGTCACTTATTAGCATGCACGCGTCGGTTTCTACGTAGGTATGGGGAGGTCCATAGTACTATGCTGTGCTGGCAGACAGCAAGCCACTATTCCAGATCACTCCCTACTGACTATATTTAAGTCGAAGTCTAACAGTCATGTGGATTATCTGCGTGCAGGCTCCCGCTGTGGTTGTCGCCGTTGTGGGTACTTAGCTTAGTCTGCGTCCGTTTACGTCGTATGTCAGTATAGAAGAAAAGATGGCATTGTTTGTTTTTGATGGATACATCTTTTCTTTAGATGAAGTGATCCAATTTTGTAATAAAATTACTGGCAATAGCTACATATATATCTACAAATTTAACATTGTCTCAAGAGAAAAGCTCACTGGAAGAAGCATTAATCAGAGGGACGTCTTTAATTTAAAACAATATAATTGACATACAACCTTCCATGGTAGAAATTAAAACAATCCAAAGCACGCATTTTCTTATTTGTCTATTGAATATTGCGTTATCTGGATGGCTTTTAGTTAGGTCAACATGCAGTGTTCAGTCGATTGCTGCTTGGGATAAAAGAGTATTTTTCGGCTAATTACGCAATTACGTAGAATTTTTAATCATTTTTTTTCAATTTGAAACAAGCGAAAATGGCAGAATTTATTTGTACAAATACATTTTGAGGAAGTTTGCCAAGGGCCTTCTTTCTAACCTATACAATGAAGAACACAGCATTTTGCATTTCCACTGAATCAGTTAGGTCATTTGAGCGTGGCGAATGGCCAGTAGTAATGTCACTTTTAGACTTGGCCAAGAAAAGTAGGAAAGGGAATTAACAAGAATTAAAGGTTAATTTAATTTTGCCTGCACTTATCAGGGAAGGTTATGATTAACCACATTATGAAACTGCTTACATAGGTCGGGTTTCTCCCTCCATAGCGCAGGGTCCGGTTTGTTTGTGCTCCAATAGGAACTCGGAAATATTTGATTCTATCTCTAAAGAAAAGCCTTCCAGTGAACCCGAGAAAGGAAGCCTTGCCTCTGCACGCCACCGCAAATCATGTCTATGAATTCAAGTGCACTTATTGATGCAAGCACATTGGCCTAACGCAAAGGAGATTGGCAACCACTTGGCTTTTAAAACAAGGAAACAAGGATCCACGGTCTTTCATTGCAAAGCATTTTTAAGACAGTGGTGACTCTGTTGACATCAACACGCCCTTACCAATTCTTGATCAAGCACGAGCAAACCGGACCATCTGCTTCATAGGAGTAACGGGATAAATTTAAAGGTTTCGAATGTCATTCCTTTGACATATTCTGAAGGTCGCAGGTGGAAATACGATCAGAGTAATACCGCTTTACATGGATGAGCGCACGCATTTACATGCGGATTAACTAAAGCTATGCCGCCTCTGTGTTCGCTGTCAGGAGACTAGCCTGACCAAATGTCAGTTACCATACAGGCTCTCCTGAGGCGTCCTGCCTGTCGCCGATCGCCGCAATGAGTCCTTTGTAAACAGTGGACTGCCCCCAAAGTCATCTGCCGTCGCTGGGCTGTGCCCAAGCGATGACCTTAAACGGGAAACACACGCATACCAGCTTACACACGTGCAACCTATGCCAACAGGTCGCGTGACCTTATTCCAATGCGTCCAATCAGGCTACAAGCAAACGCGCTTGACAATCACTTATAAGCCACTGTCAGCTCTTAAATAGTGAGTTGCGTACGAACTGCGAGGACACTGCCAGTCCGATCCCGATTGCCCGACTAGCTGCGAAGTGGGAATCTTCAGCGCAGTGGAGATCAACCAGCGGCAATTCAACCCGAGAAAGCAACTCCGGGTTTTGTTCCCTATAAAGCCTCCTTCGGGTAGATTCCAAGGTTACACCCTTCTTATTATGTTCTTAACTGGGGCTTCCAACTGACGCAGTCAGACAATGACACCACTGGAGTCACCGTTGCAACATTTTCCACTATAAGCCATGGTATTTGCTGCAATATTTTCAATAGCCTTTTTGCTGAATTTGTCCGTAGTTTACGTCCGAGCCGCTGTTCATTCGGTTTTTAGTCAGTCAAAACATCGACCTCCAAAATATTTCAAATTTTTTTGTTTGGAAAAAGCTTTTCCGCATATGAATACATCGTCTGACTTAATTGGTCTCGGTTAGAGGTCTCTTTAAGCACGGATTATGCGAAACGGAATGTTTCTCAAGCTCCAAGTCATTACGACAAGAATGTGCACTACTTTATCCTCTCTTGAATGGAAAAATGTGTTTGCATTATTTAAGCTTTATAATTTGGGGTATTTTATGCCTGCAATTAACTTCATTATTTATCTAAACGTGATTATCTATTTAATATTAGTGTTTTATTCTTTTGTAGTGGGGGAAAAGGACGTAAAAAAAGAAGACATAAGTGAGTTTTGCTATGCGATGTTTTAATTTGCCGGTCCCTCATTTGAAGTAATGCGTCTGAATCCATGAAGGCACGCATTTTTTGAAGAAAAGTCCCATTCCTAAAGTGTAACGCACCGCAATTGTGTATTTTTTCATACCTGTGGTATATCAGGCAACTAGTTGAACACCCATCTAAGCATGCATAGTAGCCTGAGTCACAGATATTATCAGTAATTTGATTAAGAACGCATATTTCTTTTGATCAAAGGATACTTATAACTATTACACAATGACTTCACGTTAAAAAGACAGCTTAACTATAATGGCTCTATATGTTTTTTATAAAAACGGTGGACTGTTCGCTGCAATAGCATAACGTAGGCGTAAAATTAAGGAGGAAATTTAAATATCATATTGTCTGTTGTCCTGCAAGACAGCAAACTTATTCGATTGCCTACGAAGCTTTATTTCATTTCAGCAAGTATTGTAAAATGTAATAATTTTTGCGTGGAAAGACACTGATATTTCGAATAAAACAATTGAGAAAAGTTGGCGGCCTCAATCGGAGTCGAACCGATACTGCAGGGGAGGCTTTTGCGCAGCCAACACTTTACCATGGACCTACGAGGCTCACCATGCGCCGTTGAAATAATCAGACTCAGTTTGATTTGTTTACCCAGATTCACGGGACATATGGACGCGGTCAGTAGACTGCCATGATTCAATGCACAGCTCTTGCTGAGCCTCGTAGCGTATTGGTATATCTTTGGATGCGCAAAAGCCTTCCCTGCTGTGTGCTTGTTCGACTTCCGCAAATCGTCCCATTGATCACAATATTCAAATTGGTCAACGTAAATTAAGCAAGTCTTCAAAGCATCCTAAATAATAAGCCAGCATAGAAGTTATACTGATGGATCCAAGATAATGGCTTAGGAAATCCTACTTAGGCAGCCAGCTTACTGGTTCGGATCGGTGGATTCTCTACCCACGGTGTGAAGCGTGACATTTTTAGCTCAACTGGGAGAGCATTTGTTTTGCGTAAAGGTCTCTTCTACTATGCGGGTTCAAATCTCGCCAAATGTCGTGAGTTTCTTTTACAATTGGGTGAACGTAAAAATTAACCTGCACTACCTTTCCTTCTCACATTGAACTGATGAAAATTTAGCATTATTCACCAATCATGACATTCATTATTTTATAACTGCAAGTTTCATCATTATTGATATCTGCTTGATTAGCTATTGATCCCGTCTTTTTGTTCCTTTTAAAGAGGTACAAAAAGGCACGAAAATGCGAGTAACGAGTGAGTTATGCGTTGCATCTTTTAAAACTGATTAATTGCTTTATCGATTTGAAAATTCTCAGTCCACGTATAAGTGGATGTTTTGAGCCAACCACTGTTTTGCTCATTTCCATTAATAATTAATCCATTAATTAGCCCTTTGAACCCATCGATCTCAACGCCTTTTGGGTATTCTGATTAGCAGAATGCAGGAAGGAGTTAACTGTATATGTTATCCGACTTGTAATACCATGAACAATGTGGGTGATCTCTTATATGTACTTTTAACCTAATCTGCATATCCTAAAATACATTTTTTGTAAGGAATCGCTGGTTCTCCAAAAGGAACTGTCGCAATTTCTTCAAAACTTGTAGATATAACCCTAAGAACAACATCATGAATACCAATCGCTGTATATATACGTGCGTATAGTGTAAACGTGGATATATATGCAAAAAAGAGGCAGATAAGGATAATATTTATCAAATGGGAAGCTTGATTTAAGGAGCCGATCAAAGCTTTCTGATCCGTATAATTTTAGGCAAATATTATTACCGGCACAGACAAGGGAAACTGATATGAGTATTTCTGGCCTATTAGCCGTCGTCAGCAAGTCATACCCAGACCGAGGGGCCTTGCCACCCGAGCCTTGGACTCATGACCTCCTTGTTCAGAGTCAAACACCACAACAATTAGGCCACGAGCTCGCAGTCATGCTGGGTTAGTTTGTGAGATAGTGACAATAATTTGATGAACGCTCACCCGATATCTGCCATTTTTAAGCGTGCATTTATGTCTGCTGGATATTAAAGTTTCATCATGGTCACATGGACCATGTGAGTATGCACTCTACAAGAAAGTTTGTCTTCGATGGAGAAAGTGTACCTTGTGAAGACGAAGATAAAGGAGAAGAAGAAGAAGCAGAAGAAGAATGGGGAGAAGAAGAAGAAGAATAGGGAGAAAAAGATTTTGCGCTGAGACACGATTTATAGTTGCCCGCCGTTTCAAAATCCTTTAAAGTTCCTTAATTACAAAGCATTAGCCGAATGAGAAGGAGGAACAGCTAATAAATGCATTACAAGCTGCATTATTTATACGATATGGCCACTATTGTACAGCAGTTCGACTATGTCAATTAAATTAAATACATCATTTCAAATTATTGATTGGACTTATGTGGCCATGTGCTTACGAAATAGGAAGTGAATTCACGTGCAATAATCTTATAAAATTATTTTCGCTTTATATCAGTGAAATCACGCACTAATATGCAAACCCATTGTAGCCTTTCTGCGTCCCTGAATGCCACATTAAATCCATGCTATAAATTAAAATGTCAAGGATTATTGTGCTACTTATTCATCTCAGGAGTTCACTGCCCTGTTTCTGTCCTGTCACATGATTGTTTAAGTTCACCCCTCAGCGGCCCATGCTGACATCGCTTTTTGAAGGTCCTTTACGAAAAATCAAAACATCGGCTATTTTTAAATGATCTCACTTGAAGATCTGTATAAACACGCATTACGTACCCCGGTATTTCAATGTCCAAGCTATTGCGACAAGAGCTTGCCCTAGCTCGTGTTCTGTTATTGCATTTTCTTCCATTTTTTCTACGTTCTTACTACTGCTTATAGCGCCAGCTATTTGCTGGCCTTTGTGGGTTTCTGTGCGTAAAGCAGTGTCACTGTACACCTCGAAATGGAAGCGCCGGCACCAGGCCATTTACCGTCACGTGACTGGGCTCCTCTGTCTGCTTATGGGATGTGTTAAACTGATTTTGGCGAAGCAGGTGATGAAGCTGTCACTGGGTCACTCTCGCATGACTTTTATGCAGTCACGCCCACAGCAGGCTAGCAGACACATGCGTGCGCAGGGCCGGGGCCTGCCGTACATCGGGGAGTTAGACCACCTCTGAGTTTCTTTATAAAATTAACAACTTAAATTGGTCTTACCACTCCTCTGCCTATACGGGACTGTGCTTGATAATTTTAGTGCTCTGAGTACACTCGTGTGTCTTACAGTCCCTAAAAATCTCCTTGCATTTGCGCAAACCCCCTTTTTATCACCAGTTGATCATGTACATCGTTTTTGCCGTTGGCTCGCCAGTTTTTTAACTCGATTATCTGGACCAGTCAAAATTGCGGATGATATCGTGGAAGGACTCATTTTGAATTTGGTTGGCGGCTGGTTCCATTGCACGAACGTGAGCATAGTCTTGTCCGTTCCAAATAAGTAATGTCAGGGGAGTTTATTTCGAAGTTATCACAAGACCAATAAAGGAACTCATCAGATGAGGTATCATAGAAACGGATGCTTGCTTTATTTTGTACTTTAAAAGGATAGCTTGCATCGCACTTCAGTTTCATTACTAAGGCCACTTAGTACAATGTATTTCTGCTTAATTTGACGTTGATTTCGACAGCCGGAATGAAGACATTATTTGTGCTCATTAAGAACACCGGTAAAACTGTTCGCCTTTTGTTGTGCTGAACGATTTTTATCTTACTATGTATTCCTATATTTTAGTCACCCGGAACCTACAACAGAAGAAGTCTAATTATCAGCTGACATTCCGGTGATCTAACTATGGTATGCGGATTCCAGAAACAGTGTTCAGTTGCAAGTCACATTCAGCGGGAACTAAATGAATTCTCATAGGTGACATTGCAGAGACGACAGTCTACTTCGCTTCTCAATACTTGCTTCTGTCTTTGTACGGTATATATATATA
>JAYGXS010000006.1:1127748-1155713 GCA_036362985.1 Ligula intestinalis
CATCTGATAGACACCAGTGGTGGACCAACTGCGCCGTCTGTGAGTGCGTTTGTTCGTGTTGTCCGACCAACTGGTGTTCAGGGTTATGCTTGGCTAATGAAGGCTAATAAGCCCGCAACAGTTCTGTATCAAGTTACCTCCAGCACCCCTCTCGTGTGGTCCGTGGGATGTCAAATGAATTCCTACGCTAGAAGAAACTAGTCAACTATTATTTGACTACGATTGGATATTTCTAGACGTTTGCAATGCTGTGAATAAATTGGTTAACAAAATGACGCTATTTGAAATCTAATTGGTTTGTGCAGTTGAAGCGCACTCCCCTACACGCATAGTCGACTATTATGTGACTATCTTTTGGCCAAACTAGACGACTATTAGTCGATGGACCGGCTAAGACTAGTCACTTTTTAGACGATAAATAGTCCAAAATTGCGACTAGGGTATAGGCACTAATATAGTTAGATTTTTCGCTCGGTATTCACTTCTATAAAGCATTCTTTTTAATGCTATTTTCCTCCCTTTCTCTACGGTGGTCAGTGCCGATTGGCTAATTCGAGCCCCTTCCGTGTTTTAGCCTTCCGATTTTCCCGGCGTCTTCGTGAAAGCTAGCCGCCTAATGCCTTCTTTTATGATGATACCTGTAGAGAAAATCTGCCGGTCGTGTTTCTTTTGATATGCTAACTGCGATTAATTAATGACAATTCACATATTCACACATTCACATGTTGCATGTATTATTTTTTATGTTTTGTACATATTTTATGTGTCAATTCATCTATCTTTCTGAGTGTGCCAGTTAATAAAGGCAGATGCTTTGGTTTACTCGGGACTTTTATCTGATTAGTATCTGTCAATTTTTGCGTAGAAAAAATAAACTTCTTAAGCTGCGTAGATGATCAAACTTTGTAGTAGTATTAATAAATGTTGTTCCTACGGTATGAATTTTGGTTAATCAATTTATCTGCAATTGTATTTTTCTAAATTTTTACACCCCCTTTGGTTGCACTGGAACCACTTAAACCTTTGTTTCCGGAACATTGCCATTTGGGATGTTTTCCAAACAACAGGGAATGTGTTTGAGTCTTGCGTCGGCTAACGACGGTTGATAAGTCGGACAAAACATTCATCGGTAAAATTATTTGGCCTATTGAGCTAGGCGATTAAGGGCTGTTGGTGGAGCTTGATAGAAAGATCTCTGGCAGAGTTTTGAGGCATATGTTTGCATCTAAAGCACTTCATAGATTAAGAAAAAATTGTGTCGACCACCGGAATCATAGTTTATTAGTCTGGAATTTCGAACACATTTAGGAGTCCATCATCAGAGATAGAAAACAACAACAAATAAGAGGGCGGGTTATTGCGTGTGTACAAATCAAAAGCTTGAACCTGCAGCAAATCAATAAATGTCTGGTACTGAGTAGCTACTGCGGAATATGTAAGTTTGCGCAAGTAGGCGAGATTGGCATGTTTGGTGGTAATATTTACATAAATAAAAGCAACATTTATATGGGGAGGGGTCACTTAAACGACATAGGGGAGGGGTTGAGGGCTAACTAACTATCAGTGCCGTGAGACTGAAGATATCTTCGCAGGGCAAAATATGCGGGCGCCAGCTCGATATCGGTTAACTGAGTTGTCATCCGACGCCCACGCTTCAATCAGTTCTTGGCCCGTTTTGCTACCTCCGTGGGAAGTTATCCCCGCGGCTGCGAAGTTGAAATCGTGACTAATCTCGTAGGTGTGGGCTGCTACTTACGAACATGTGTCACTCCGTCGAACAGACAGCTTATGTTAGTGTATGGACGAACCCAGTTTGCGTCCACTTTGACCCGTGTAATTTTTGAGGCAGTGTAGACATGGTATACGATACACTATGTCCGACTGTTCATTGGTGTTCAATCGATCCTTCGTGCTCATTACAGGGCTGCACATCGTAAGCTTGGGACGGTATGCAATCTCGACGCCTAGTCCCACGGCAATGTGTTCGGTCGCTTCCGACACATCTTTCCTGTATAAAAGCGCAATGGCAAATCACAGGGTTTGTTTATGTTAAGGTGGTACGAGTGTTAGTAAATCACCATGCGTGAGTGTCCCTATAAAATTAATGAATAAGCCATGCATGTTGCAATTAACTCTAGTAATTTGTCGTTTTAGCATATGCAGGGTATGCCACCCATAGGTTAGAGTCATCAGTCCACAAGCGCACGAGAAGAGATACAATAGGCTAACGGACTTTTTGTGTTCTGCACGGTAACTCCTTCACCTACTACGTCTCCCCTAGACCATATGCACCGCTGTGCGAACGCCGTTTTATATACATGTCGTGTTTATCAACAGCCTAATGTACTGCATGCTTAAGAGTGGCATCAGATTTTAACTAATATGCCTCCACTATTACCGTTTTGGCCAAAATGATGTTCCGAAATTTTCAAATGACTGATATTAACGAGGGAAAATTATGCTAGATAATTATTTCGAACCAATTCGAGTACCGTATGGACAATAGCTCAGAACGTCAGTTTTGCATCCTTCTATGAGTGCTGACCAACTGTTTTCAGAAAAAAATTTTCAGTCGGCTCTGAAACTTATGAAATCACTCATACGGATACTATTAAGCACAAACTGTTTCCCGTAAGCCTGATTCGATTATGGAAATTACAATTCTCAAAAATAATACATCACTTGTTTTATAAACAAGTTTCATAAACCATAAACTTTATCATATTATGCAAAGAACGCTCATGTCGTACCTCACTCTTAATTAAATATAGGGCAGACACATTTGGGGCTACTTACGGTGGTGTGTGAATCTAGGAACTATATCTAAATGGCAAAAAGAACAATACATTTTAAGTGTTCCTGGTCATTTAAATAATGTTGAGTACCGTCAGACAGATCAGCTATAATAGTTTGTAATATGTGAGTATGGAGCGTAAAACTGGGCTTTTCTCATAACGAAAGAGGTCTATTTACTTCGGGCAAACAGATGTTCCATAGAATTCCGATCCTTGTCGTTGACAGGAATAAGAAAAAGGTTGAAGGCCGGATGCTGACTAGCTGTCTGATATCCTTTATAGTATAACCAATAGAGGAGAATATAAGAGTTCCAGGCAGCAGTACCGAAGAAAAAGATGCAATCACTGGAGCAAGGACTTTATTTTCCTGACGTTTCGGATTTCGTCGGCAATCTTTAGTCATAGGTAATCGTAAACAGGTCTGAGGCATAAGACCGCTTATCTGCGCATGTCTCAGACCTGTTTACGATAACCTATGACTAAGGATTCCCCATGGAATCCGAAACGTCGGGAAAATAAAGTCCTTGTTCAAGTGATCACATCTTCTTCTACGGAAGTGCAACCATCGTTGTGGACGATGTCCGCCACAAACTTAAGCAAGCTGAAAGCAGACGCTGTGTCCCACCCTGGATTAGGTTGAAAGTAAACTCGCGTTGGATCCACCCCACTCGCTTACCACTTGCGCATCTGCAACCAATTTAACGAGACCTGTCGAGAAGACACGACATTGCGGAGGTCGCAGATGACTGGGACGGCCGAAGCCACCCCTAAGCTTATTACCATGCTAAGGACGCTCGGCATTGAAAGAGAAGCGAGACCGAAAATTTGCTAGGTGCCACCAGCCGGTATTCACTACTCTAGATTAGAGGCCAAAGGTACGATTTACCTGGGAACGCGAGCACATACACGGATATGGAGTCAGATCCAAGAAAAGTACCAGCGCACGCCAGGCCGTTGGAACCATGGCTTGCTGAAACTTGGCGTTGCATGCGCACACAATCCTTAAATTGGCTGACATTCACTAGCTGTATCACACTAATACATTTTTAAATTGACACAGATTAGCATTCTTATGTAAAATATTGGCTTTTCTTCTTCGTCAGCGGAAGCCATTATAACGCGAGGCCATTTTACATTAACCACATTACTAAGGTCTGAGTGCTTTCATGTAAACACTGCTAAATTCAGCAGGAATACCAATCGCGTGATTTTAAGGCTTTTAAAGTTTAGCTCTAACGGCTGCGATCTGCCAGGTGTGGTTCCTTAGGAGAGCAGAGAAGTCTTGAGCAATCCAAATTAGAAGGAAGAGTGTATTGTGTGCTATCCGGAAAGGAGAATAGTTAGGACGAAGTGTTGACAGCCGGAGCGGACGTCCTTGCGATAGAGCGACGTGGTCCGGAGGCAAACATCGCATGGTCGTCTGTGTCCCACAGATTGAGGCCAAACTACTAAATGAGGTTAGTCTACTAAAGCTTGAACCTAATTGGATGGATTGAGGTCAAGCCACTGTGGGTTGAAACCAGAATGGGGGAGACATGGTGTGTGAGTTCACTCGAGTGTCAGTTGGCGTCTGAACTGAGGCAAACAGTCAACAGCAGTGGGGCGTGGTGAGTCAATGATCACGGGTTTCAACAGTAGCGCTCACGCCCACTACATACCTTTCACTGCCTTTGAAAGGAACTTTAATTAGCTAATTAATGTAGTTTCGAAGCTCACTATGCACAAACTTCTGCGTCGTGCGTTTGTAACAAGTACAAGAGTCATCCAAAATAATTGTGAGAGATCATCTTCTATGCTTGCATCCGCATGTATAGTTAAAGAGTCAAACCGGTTATTTCAGCAGAAACCCAGCATAAAACCGCAAGTCAGCAATGCGGAAGCTCCTGGATTCAGGTGCGTCCAGAAACTAGGAGCGGACACCGGAGGGCTTAACGTTCTTCTGAGATTTTCTGTTAGTACGCTGGAATCTGCTGAAAACAATAAATTTGTGGGATACGATGTGGTCCGGCCAGATAATAGACGATAAAACGTATCCCATCACGTATAAGCTAGTGGGTAGGATAAGGCGTGAAAGGTCAGAGTGCTATGAATGATTTAATAATGCAGAAGGAGTAGAATATGAGAAATAGGTAAGGGACTCCCGGACAAGCGCACTTTAGCCATGAATGGGCCGGAGTCCAGGGCGCAGTCCAGGCGTCTGCAAAGGAAAAGTAGATCTTCGGTTGCGGTAGTGACTGAGCGTAAACAACTCCCCCACAGTTAGTTCCTGACCTTGATAATTCCAGACACTGAGTGAAATTGAACGGAAGCTTTGACTATGGTGTCTTGTGCCAAGGTGGTTCACCTGCCAGACATTACCTGTCTTCGCTGCATCCGAGAAAACATGACTGAAAAAGGGGGTCTCTACAATACTCCCCCTCCCAGGAGAATGGAGTTAAAAAAAATAATGGGAGGAAATATGGGAACGCTAAGCAAAGGGTATAAATTGGTTACGATAAGAAAAATGACTACCAAATAGGATCAGTGTAGAAAATTTAGTATAAATACTAATGTGTGAAAGTTGTGCATATATAAGTGGACAAGAAAGGTTTACCACATAATGAAGGAATGGCCATTAACTGTGTTAGTTCGACAATGGATGCCAGTACGTTGGCAAGTTGATAGGAGTAGAATGTTTCTCGTTAACGAAAACCAGTAAATCGGCGCGTTTTTGGGAGAAAAGAATGTCCTTGAATAAGCCCGTCACCATATACCAGTAAGTCAGCACGTAGGCATAAGGAAAGGACATCCTGTCAACGTGTGCCAGTAAGTCGGAAGGTTAGTAGGAGAATGTAAGTGTTTGCATTGTTAGCAGGTTAACGGAATTGAAGGAGCGAAGATGAAAATCGGTTCACCAATATGAGATAGAGAGGTGTCGTAATCGACAGTGTAGAATACAGAAAACTTCGGAATTGACGGTATAGGGCTAAGTGGACGTCGGGATCCTTTTTACAGGGAATAGAAACGTCGGGAGCAACAATTCGGGATACGACGTGGTCAGGCCGGGTAACAGATGAGAGATCGTATCCCCACAAATATAAGCTAATTGATATAATAAAACGTGGAAGGCCAAAGTGTTAGGGATAATTTACTAAGAGAAAACAAGCGTAGAATGTAAGTAATGTGCAATTGACTCACAGATAATTGTAGACCAGCCATGAATGGGCCGGAGTCCAGAGGTGCAGTCCGGTGAGTAGATCACCGGGTCCGGACAGCTACAACCGAACAGTAAATCGTCGGTTCAGGGAGTGACTGAGCGTAAACAACTCCCCCACAGTAAGTTACTGACCTTGAGAAAGCCAGACAGGGATTGACCTTGAGCGGAGGATTTGAATATGGTGTCTTGCGCACGCGTGATTGTCCTGCCAGACATGACCTGTCCCCGCGGCCTCCGAGGACAGCATGACTAAGAAAAAGGGGTCGCTACAAATTAATCAAACGATTTCGTGTTGAGGAGCTCACAGGCAATTAGCGAGAATCAAAATGGCCGACGTTTAACGTTGTGTAGGCCAATAGCGAGCAATCTAGGCTCATTCTCTCAGGGAGTTTTTGAAAAAAATTTCAAACCAGACAAGATTTTGATGTTGAACATTGCTATGCCAATTGAATTAGAAAGTTTCAAATAAGTTTCAAATAAGACATGCACGGGCTGTACCGTATAACCTCCACGCGCCCGCGTGTGTTTGTTGTCAAAGAAAGGCCTAGCGAACTAAAAACGACAGATGTGGCAGATGGCCGGCGCCGCCGGAGCTGCCCTCAGGCTTGTCGTCTTTTTCGTACTGGAATGCCGTGGAGTGAGTGCAGAAGGCAGATTCATAAACAGCCCAAATTGGAATAATTGCGCGGTCCGATTTCTTGCATGAGTTGGCTACTGACGAAGCCGCATTTCCCCGTGGGACTGGAAAGTCTCATGCACTTAAAGCACATTCAGCCGAAGAGCAAATTGCAATAAGAAAGGATGAAAACGTGCGAGAGTTGCCGATTGCGTGCCTGCGCTAGCTGTGTTTGGTTATGGCTATATGTCCTCAGCCAAGTAAGGCAACCTGCCTGTTTTCTGAGAGAAGAGACTGGGTTTTGCTAAACGGGTTGCATTGATTCAGCTGTGACCAGCACCCCTTTACATAGGCCTTAAGATTAACGTGTTGGTGCTTTGTGTATGATCTGTAGGGCCTCTCTCGCGTAAACTCGTATTGATTAAGTTTGCGAGGATTGCGCTTGTACTCGATGTATTTTCCCCTTTACCGAGACTGGCTAGTATGTGTTCGCATTCCCCATTCTTTCTCTTGAGCCAAAATATGCTGCTCAAAATGAGTAGGTGAAGGAATAAAAACATTTTGATGTCACCCGTAGTGTTCTTCATCCCTCATTCATAAAAAAGGAAGAGTTTTTAAAGACAATAAGTAATTTTGCCTCTGGAAAAGCGCTTGTGAGTGGTCCATAGATTCCGAATTGCACTTAACTTGCTTCGTTTCCTAGAAAAGGCAGTATTATGAATATATCTACTTTTTCTGCCATTGCCATGGCTGCCTTTAATGACACACTCCTATATGTTCCGGCAGATGAACGATTCTGGATAACCATTTCCCCAAACTGTGTTCTGTAGCTGCAGCAGACATACTTAGGCTATTTCAGGATGGCAGATGCCTTATATTCTGGATGTTTATCCGTGCATTACGTTTCTGTTGAGGTTAGGGGAAAAAAACATGTGAAAATTGATGCAATGCCTGGTTTTAGTTTTTTTTCTGAATATCCGGCGTTGTATTGAACCCTTTTTCGTCTGCATAATAGCGCCTCTACGAACGCGGCTCCGTTTTTCGCCTACGGTCTCGCAGTAAAACTTAGTGCTATGTAGGTTGTGCTAAACTTTTTTATCTAGTTCACCGAAACAGTAGCCTTCCGCATATAAAAACTCACTTCTTACGTTCAATTGACGCTGGTACGAGCACTTCGTTTCCATTGATCGACTACGCACGGGAATTTCACGCCGCCCGAAGTCGTGGCAAAAGAAGCCACAGAGGATAGTCGAACGCAAGCCGTGCGTCTGACGTTCAGACATCAGACCACCGACCGTGAGATGGTCCTCCCCTTTACCTGCGCGCCGAACCTAACATCCTCAGAACGCTGACACCAGCAGGCATGAGACGAGAGAAAATCGAGGTGAGTAAAGCCATCCACTCTCCGATACGATGAGAACTACATAGGACTGACCGTCTTTTTCTTCACGCAAGTGACCGGCCTGAAGAGGAATGAACGAACATACTTTTGTGCTAATAGGACGTTTCAATAGTGAAATGGGGATTTTTGCAGAAATATAACAATCTCCTACGAATGTTGTATGTCGAGGCAAAAAAATGCATCTCAGGGAAAATTTATAGTTCATGATTTTTGATCCTTGTACCCCGGTCGATAAAAAAGCCCGATAATGGAGTTGTTCTAAGACCACTGCGAGAAAAGATGTACCCATTCACCTCTGTTTATCATTGAATCCAGTAATTTGTTTCGAAATGCCATCAATTTGCGATCAACCGTTTCTTTATGTCTAAAATTACTTACACTATCTAAGAGCAGAAGTAAGTGTATTTATAGCGTATTGTATGTTAACTATTTGCTTGAGGTGTGCTATATGTTCCATCCTTCATTGCTTGTAAGCTGACATTGCAATTATTTCTTAAATCAACTCTTATAATTCTTTATGTCTGTGTTCTTCTAGACTTGGAAATGTTTCTGTTGCCTTAACAGTTAGTGCGTTACAGGTTAAGTGAAGGATTAACAGTCTGTATTATTTTCCTAGTATAAGTGTCGTTCTTTCATATAAGGTCATTACTAATAGGTAAAGCAGTCATGCCGTCCTATACAAATAGGTTGCTCTCACTTCCAGATTATTGAACTGAACTTGTGTAACGAAGCGTATTTTAAAATTTTAGCACTAGAATGCATTTAAGAAAGTTTAGTAAAGTTTTGATAAAAGCAAACGATTATCAACCGAGTTAGGGCATTAAAAACTGTTCAGAAAATTGCAAAAATATTGATTTTGAAATATACCCTGCAGACTTGTCAACGTATGTGCTTCGCACTTTTCTCCCGATTGTTCAAGGTTTTCATACAGTAAAATGTTGTCTGTCGGATATATCATGACCTTAAATGTTCCTCAAACTTCCTTGCTTAACAAACCGAAACCCTTAATCTGTCATAGGGATGATTCTTTTCTTAAAACCTGAGATCTTCCTTTCGGCGTATCTGCGAAAGTTTCAGTTCCAACAGGTATTTACTCATACAAGCGAACATCCGTGTCCCAGGAAGCAATTGAGAAGAAGAAAACTCGATCACTAGGACAATATGTTTATTCGCCTGACGTTTCGATATCCGTCGCGGATTCGTCATCAAAGACATGAGTAGCAGAAAGGTTAAGTATGCACAGGCGTTTGCAGTATTTATAGGACACAGTCGTTACTGTAAGCGTACAGCGACAATTAACGTTAATTGCCTTCTTGTGCGTGGACTGCTTGTTGGACGGCACGCGGGCTCTGACCTGCTGAACATTCGTCACGGGCGGTGAGCTCGGGCATGATGATTGCTCGGCCGTCTGGCTCCCCGGTGTTGGTGTACGATGAGGCGTTGGCCTGCACATTCCTTCGAGTGATGAATTGCTTTGGCCAAAGTAAATCTCAGGATTGACTATGGATAGGGCAAATCGTTGCACTGGTTTATGGATTTGGGCCGGTTAACCATGGCTCAAGTAGTTCTCTGCTCACCCGATTGTCACCTCTTGCGAGAATTTCGGATTCATTAAATTTGAACGTGTAGCCGGGTTTCGGCAAATGAGCCGCAATTTGAGAATTGGCATCATTTCACCGCACTACTGCCACGTGTTCGTCAATTCGTGTCCTGAGAAGTCTACCAGTTTCTTGACATATTTGCGTTGACCACAACTGCACCAGTTCCTGTAGACGACCCCAGATGTTTCTTACCATGGCAATGGGTCTTTTGGCTTCATTATCTGCCGCCTTCTGGTTTCCTTCGGCCTGTATGCGACTCAAACTCCAAGTGGTGCGAGAAGGCGGCCGACTGCTTCCGATACGTTTATGACGAACGGGATCGAACACTAAATCTTGGGATTGGTGACCTTTTGTTGGCCATCTCGTTTGCGCAAGCACCGGTTGGCGAATTTGCGCGGGTAGCCATTCTCTCTGAACACCCGTCGAAGGTATTCCACCTCGGTAACTTTGTCTTCTTCTTCGCTGCAGTGCGTCTCAACACGCCGATGTATGCTTGCAGTAATGACTGTGTTATCTTAATACAGCAAACTTTTGTGCATGTTTAACCTGTTTCTGCGACTCATGTCTTTGATGACGAATCCGTGACCCGTTAAAAAAGGGAAAGGTTTGCTCTTTTATCGCCAGTCTAATTTAATCAGTTTCAGTATCAGTATCGTTTTACTTCAGGTTAATTCAGGAAATTGTCAAAAGTCTCCAGGTTCACTGTTGATATATGCAGAAGTTCGTCAGCTAACTATCAAATAAAAGCACCTTTTAAAGAGGTAACCTATTATGAAAACGTTTTTTAATTAATCTTGGGAATAACAATATGCGTGGTCTCTAGCAGACATGTTGTATGCTCGAAAATGTGGTTTGCTGTTTTGAAGTATTTCTACATTTGACAAATATGGCCATCTACATGGAAATAATATCTAAAAGCTGTGCTTTTCCGGTAAATGATGTTTAATTATATCTAATTTTAAAGGTTTTAATGTAAACGTCAAACAAACAGACAATTAGTAAATTAATCCATGAATGCAAAAAAATACCGAAATGAAGAGGAAATTTATTCAACGGTATTCAATAACAACGAGTGTAATAATTCTCAAATATACAAAATATTTTGACTGAAGGCAAGTTCTTTTTGTACAAAGAAAGTAAATGTTTTAAGTTTTTATACTTAACAAACTATTTAAATTTATTGTTGTAATTTATAGCTATTTTTGACGTCTCCAAAAGCTGGAAATTCTTGAGCAAATTTTTTTTTCTTAACAAACACTTAGCACTTCCTATAGTTCTTTCAATATCTTAATATGCCTATTGTTGATCATAAATATTTATAAGTTTTCTTCAATGCGTTCCCGCTGGTGTGGGATAAATAATCAAACATTTACAAATTGAGGAAATTTGCTTGCAGCACTCGCAGAACTGTATTTACTCAGCTGACGTTGACTAAATACATTCATAATCATTTTTAATTGTGAGTTCATGCCCCTAGAGAATACCAAATTCTTCAGATCATTACAACAGTGCAGCCTTAGAAAAGACCCTGCGGGGTCTCTGCACTATCCAATCAATACAAAAGAGTGACTTGAATGGCTCTTGCACCTCCTACATGTGGCGAGTAATCGAGCCAATTGAGTAATGCTCTTCGGCATCTGAAACTGTCATTTCAGCTGAGATTTAAAACGCTTTCTTTTTAGGTGCTTCTTGCTGACGCTACACAGAGTATTGTTCTTTACTTTGTTTTTCCTAGCCATTGGCTTGCTTGGAGTTAGTTGATTGATTGATAGGCGGAAGACGACAAAGGCATATGGTAAGTTGATATTCAATGCACGTCTTAATATTTTTAGTTAACATGCTTACATACGCTTGCTTTGGTGTAAAAGAAATGCAATTCCCATCCCCAAATTTGATGCCTTTCGTTTTTTTTCAGGTAGTAAGAATTCAGGATATTTAGTGTATTGGGGTTTAAATTAAACGTAACAGTACATTTATATCTTCATATATTTTTTAACTGGAATGTATTGCATAGCCAACAGCATAAGCGAATGCAGGACGTTCCTCTGTCCATATAGTAACATATTCAAAATGTAACACATGTATTTTTAAATAGGCAGATTTATTAGGAACCTAATAAGCCAACATGTTTTCCATTGCTTACACCCACCTATGTCTACAAACAACAGTCAAGATCTGGCAGGAGCATATGTTTCGTGTTCATAAACGCTACACTGGTGAAACGCTTCTAGATTCAGCATCAGATGGTTCGGCTCACTAAAAGGAGAGTACAGGAGTATATGTATATGCTGCTAAGAGATAATTTTAGTTTCCTAGAACATTTAAGGTACCAAGTTTGAATGAATTTGGAGTTTATTTGTCTGAAAAAAACTCATGAGACGCATATCTCAGAGTTGTATTATGCAGCAACATGTACTCAGTAAATAACTTATACCTGTTGTCACTATGGCAAATAATAACGTGCTTCTATACATCGCATATGCGTACTTTAAAGCGCAATTTATATATTATAGTATATTATTACTATTATTCCTATAAGTTTTATGTTATCATATAAGCAAGCATAAAATAGCAATACTAGTTTAACCTTTTATTTATTATCATATGACCGTATATGAAAATATTATAATTATTAAATTATAGGTGCAAAAAAATACACTCTTCAGCACATGGCTTGATTAGCATTAGTACATTTGTTTATGCTGAAGAAGGCCAAAATATACCAAAGGGAATTTACAGTGGAGGGTGTTCAGCTTAGAGCATTTACGGTAACCAGTGAGCCTTTTGCAGAAAATTTGTTTGGATTAACGAGTTATCGCTCATTTAATGAGCTAACGATGCACGTGCTTGCAGCGCGTGGGTCCATGGGTAAACTACAGCCCATTGGTGAACTGATCTTATCTGCTGCGCTACTATTCGCAAGACGATTAGTAATAGATGAAGTGCTGGAAGCTCAAACAAAGTAAACTGCTTAACCGAGGAACCACAGTACATGTTCATCTAATCATCTGCACTTAACTGTGTATTGAGCAGAACCGTACTCATAAGCAGCGTTCTTGTCGTAAAATATATGCGTGGAGTGTGATAGGAAGCCTCATACTCGTTCACGCGCGGTTTATTCTGCCTGTTTTGTTAGCTAATCCTCTATCCTTGTACACACAAACGGGGCCTTTGCAGTAATCGGCCTACTCAATATTCAAATATGATGCATTTATTTTTTCCAATCGCTACTATATGCGTCGGTCTCGTTTTTGGGTCAAAATTGGACATAAATCTAGTCCACTTTATACGAATTTGCTTGTACTTATACAAATGGGGGCAGTTTTACATGACCTGACCTACAGGTACGTTGCAAGGTTTTCACAAAAAAGAGTAGGTGAGATCTTGCATAAACATGAGAAGCACACCAAGGCATTGATTTTTGCTCACAGAATTCTATTCAATCACGCCAACAACAGACACCAACGCACGCAACTACAGTGAATGCGGAGTAATACTACCATTAAGTAGACTCCGCTAGATCACATGAAAGCAGCCAGAACGACAAAACCACACAGAAGTTAGCTTATTATTTTGATATAAGCAGAGTGCATTTCTGATTTGAATAATTTAAAATGATTAGGGTTTTCGATATATTTCCTTAATTTAGTTGATCCAACGAGATGGCTGGATTTTTTGTCATTCGGGTCAACCGACAAACAGGGTACCCGTGGACTAGAAGCAGAGTATTGAACTGAATGACCAAAGGTCCCGGGTTCAAACCTCGGGGTTCCAACCTTCGAGATGGGGTATGACTGGCTGACGACGGCTAATAAGCCAGAAATGCGTATCCCGGTCTCCATTTGCTTTGCCGGATCCACTTCATCATAGGTCAACCTAATTAAGAAAATCTGTTAAAACCTCCTTAATAATAAAATCAGCCTAGTAATTATGCTGGTGGACTGAATTTGATTGCTCAGGAAATCCTACTTGGGCAGTAAGCTTGCTGTTCTGTATTGGTGGATTCCATACGAGTGTTAATTTGGGTGGGTAAAAGAGCGGGCCAGAGGACTTCCACCAGGTGTCTGGTGAACTTTCATCAACAAGAATATGAACTACGAGCTTTACAGGTGGGCATTTTTCCGTAGAAGTTGGCACTTAAAGGTTTTTTATACGCCGCCTAACTAATATTCCCTTAAATCCCGTACTGCAGCTCAGGATTTTGCGAATTGCACAACGAACGATGATACAAAAGCGGGCATTTGTCCCGCACTTACTTCTATATCCACTGGTATAGTCTGCACTGGAGAAAAGGAATAAGCGATCACTGGAATAATAGTTTTATTGTCCTGACTTTTCGGATTCCGTCGGCAATCCTTAATCATAGGTAATCGTAGAAAATTCTGACATACGCGCAGGTAAGGGTGATACATGCACAGATGGCACAGTATTTATAGTTCATAGCGGTCACCTGCGTACTATAATTTTCAGTTCCTATTGGTGCATAATATGATCATGAGGGTTTGCGTTGCGAGCTTCTTGGCAAAGAGGAACTTAATTGTTCCTTGACTAGATCGGTCAAACACCTGCATTCATTCATAGATATATTTACTTTTTGTTCAACCGGTATCAATAGTAATTTTCCTAATTTATCTGCAATTGAAATTTTACTCCCTGGTTATGACGTATGATGCCTAATCGACAGAGAGCCTGTTTACCTCTCGGGAATCGGGCATGGCTGGCAGAGGACGGCTGATAAATCAGAAATGGGCGTCCTCTATAGTTGTTGTTGATGGTAATTGGTCTATAGTAGTAGCCACCCTGTGACTCCTGGGGGGAAGGCGACTTTAGCGTGATTCCCGTATCCACATAAGATAAGGATTTTGTATAAATCCATCGGTGAGCTACCCTCTAAAGCAATGAAAACGTCATGATGGGCCCCAGCAACGTGACTAATGCAACACATGTATATGTTCTCATAAACAGGAAAGTCTGCATCGCAGGAATTTTATTTTGAAGAAAAAGATTTTCTTTGGGATAAAAGATAACTTAAATCAGTGAAGTTTTCAGATTGTTCCCCCAGCTTGCCTTCAGATTAACGCGCAATAAGTAGAGAACACCTGAAATTTCGAGTGTCCGGAATAAATCTACATCAATATGGTGTAAGACTTGTTTGATTTTTGTGGCCTTTACCAGTCTCAGTTTTGCGGTTCTCGTCTCTCCCACCGTTCTCATAGGTGTTTATTAATTCCAACTAACTATATTTGGTGTTTCAGGCATGAATCGTTGGAGTACATGAGATCAATAAATTTATCTGCCTTTTTTGGAGGGGCAAAATCTGACGATGCATGGTTCGTCCCATGTGCAGCTGTGTCTTGCATCAGGGCAAAGCATAGGTTCTTCGGGTAAATGTTCACTTCATTTCACTGCCAGTTGGTATCCGTGAATTCGTGTAGCGACGGACCTTCTTGTCTGGCCGCAGTATAAGGTATCACAAGCTTCACATGGGATGTCGTTTACGACTGCCTTCTTATCGAAATAGCCAACCTGACCTTAGAGTGTACGCAAAGTGATTTGTACGCCGCTTTTTTTTATTTCCTCAAGTGCCTTGTAACCAGTTCGGATGGATTTCTTATATAAGGAAGAACTCGCTGTTATTTTTTGCATGTACTTTATGCCGCCCGTCGTGTTGTGATATCAGGCTACAGGACTACTTGGCTACAGCTGATCAAATTTCCGCCTCCAAACAGTTTTTGCATAAATAACATTGACCACGTCGATAAATAAAGCACCGCTTTGTTCTTGCCTATACCGTTAACATTCTGGCTACCTGACTCTCAAAAATGCTCAAATGACTCGCGGTCACAAGGAAAAAAATACATTAGGCAATTGTATTTAAATGGTTCCGATGAGTCCTCAGGGAATTTTCGCTCAATTCCAACTCCTTCGGAGTGCTAGGACAAGGGGAATTCGACGACTTTAATTAACAAAAGGCAGCTGCTCTTCAAACACCATTTGCAAAGGTCTCAGCAACATGGGCTGGAAATGCAATACATGCATATTTCTGAACCGCTGTCGTTTTTGTCAATTAATTAGTGATTTTATTATGAATCCGGCTTAAGCCTGGCAACAAGGCAGTTAAATGTATAAAGGCATTTGATCGGTAATTTGGGTTGCAAAAAACGTAAGAAATGCCTCTTATCGGAACGGAGATGGTTCTGTTGAGAGTATCTGTAAAATCGTCAGTCATAAGAAGCTGAATCATTCAAACAATAGAGTGGTATTATCTTCTCAACAAGAATTGACTGTCTTTCTGGTCAAGCTATGCCTTAAGGCGTACTTTAATTTCAACGGAACTATCTACGAGCAGGTGGAGGGAAAGCTCAGGGGTTCGCACATTTCCGGACTCATAGCCAAGGCGTACCTGCAACGGTTGCTGTCGCTAGTTTTTCGTTACCACAGACTGAAATTCTGGGCTTGGTGTGTGGAGGATATTTTCTTTGTTTTTCGGTAAAATGGACATCCTAGAAAGCTTACAGTAGATTACCTACCGGATGAAAGGTTGGAAATTGGGGAACTTAACACACATTTGAGGTTAATTATTTAGTTCATTGGGTTGACGTGAGGTACAAAATGATGTTATATAGAATATACTTCCGTTCAGAGCACTATACATGGAGAAAACAGAAGCGAAAATGGGTGAAATTTAGCGTTTATTGAGAACCGAGAAATTTCCTATGCTATTAGACGTTGCGGAAAAGAATTTCTTGTTAGTGCATGTTAAAATATAAAAGAACACTCATGAAGAGCAGGAACGTTTTAATTATATCTGTTCTAAAAAGGGAAGATTTTTTTGCATCATTGAAATTGAGGTATGTGTTATCATGAGATAACGCACTATTTTTGGAAAAAAAGTAAGCATAAGTTGAAAAAATTCGATTTTGTTAATTTTTAAAGTTTTGGGCCATAAAATTGAGTAAAAAATGTTGAAGGCTGTTTCTTGCTAGAGCCTTATTTAAAATATATATTGTATATTTGTAGGGTTGCAGGCAAGGAATGCAAATGACGAGTTTATTAGTATGTAGTAATTAAATCGATTGCAACGTTAATAAAAAAAGTTGAAGACGGTTAAGATAGCACACATTTGAGTGATTTTTCATGGAATATTGCAATACAGTTTTCTCACCATTGATGTTATTGTCACTCTGCTTTTTATTTGTTATTGTATAACTGAGCTTAAAAGTAACCAAAAATACTGAAAACTATTCCAATTTATATAGAAGGGTAATTTCTTTTCTTAACAAAGGAAGATTTTTCCATAATTTTGGGGAATCAATAAACTGGCTAAAAAGTCCCATGCTGATCTTGACCTAATCATCAAATAAATTAAAGTGCGCAGACATTAGACGCCAAAATATACAAGTTAAACATTTTTTAAGAGTTGTATTTTTGCAGAATTTTTATGAGTCAATACTAAGTAAATTCATTTGCAACTTTTGTAGTGGACGTTCATTTTTATCGTCAATTAGTTCACAAGATTGGGTGGTTCTAAACCTATGACACACAAAGACAACTGCATAGGAAAAAAATGTAAAAAAGCTGGTAATTTATGTGAAAGCTTTCAAGGTATATCTAATTTTGAAAGTTTTGGTAAGCGCATACAATATACTCTGTTTATGGTCAATTGATTAAAGCCATTGCAAATCGCCAGTTCTCAATTAGAATTTCATGGAAGATCTGAACTTCTTCGTTATAGAACTATCGAAATAATTACAAAAATATGCTGGAAGGCAATAACTCTTACTGTACAAAAATGGTACGTTTACAATTGTTCCGGAAAATTCTATTTAAATTTATTAGTCACTGACTGGGCATATCAAGCGCAGACGTGGTTGTCTTAGTCCAACATAAGTCAAGCGATGCCAAAACGAAAGAAGCAACTTGCAGTTCTCGTGAAAACGTGTTTGAATGCATACTCAAAATTTAAGCTCTTCAGTAACACCCATACACTATATTGCACGTAATATGGAAGCATTTTTTATTCGAAAACTTAACCAACGATTATTTTCCAACGTAAATTTACTTGTGTTGCATTAATTACTCAGTGGTTGTGCACGAACGGGCCTCCTCTACATGTAAAACTTAATTTTACCTAGTATGCCCGATTTCCACTTTTTCGGAATTTTCCACTTCGTTGAAAAAGCTGGTGTTTCTATAAAACGCTTTATTCCTTCATCATTCATAATATGCCCTTCTGTGAAGAACGATCATAACTTTATTGCTGTAAGACTTTGGGGGCCACAGCTTAAGCTGTGTTTGAGTGTAAGGGAGTTCATAAGATAGTGCACCTACTGTATTTTTAATAATATGACTAGAGGACCGCCATATTTATCCCTATGCAGGCGAGGAAAGAATTTTCATCCATGTACCCTGTCAAGAGGACGCGCCAGGTGCACATTATCTATAAACAATTAAAGTTCCAGGTCTAGTCAAAAAATGGCACATCTGATACCTGTATGAGTTATCACATGTGTCAGTTAGTGCTGCGTTGGCTTGACCTTGGAATGTCCTCGATCGAAGAGATGCATACATATGCCAGAACATTACGACTATATTTAGCAGACTACTCTGTGCGCCTGGCAAGCGATCTCACCAATCAAGCTACGCGATTTATTGACTGACAGAGACTGATTAATAGGGGCTACGCATAGCTGACTTACAGAAGGCTATCTACTCAGTCGTTTGATGCTGATGCTGCGTGCAGGAAGTCAGTGGATTTATCTTATAGGCGGGCATCGACAACGGATGATGACGCGTTGGCAGGTATGACGCATGTTAACAATTTGCATTGACTTTCCGCATGTCTGTCACCTATAGATGCAGATTATTTTTCTTCTGAAAGATGTAAGCAGCTCACCTTTTATTGGTGCTCTGCGCTAATTTACATTTAATTTATTTTTACTTAGATTACTTGTTGAGGTTAAGCCTGAAGTTTCGGTTATGGCTTTGACTTTATGTTGCTTGTTATTCCTGATGTTTTCCGTATAGCTAGCTGCAGTGACGGATGCTTATCATTTTATTAAAAGTTTGTCTTTAATGAAGTCCTTAGAGGTAGGACCAGCGAAAACGTACTTATCCAATATATTCCTGAGACAATCATGGTATACAAGTATCACACGATCACATAACACCAAAAACCTGTAAAACGTGACTGTAACAATTTTGGAAATTATGTATTTTGCATTAAGAGCTAGCAAATACAAATAATCATTGGGTCTACTTTGAATGAGGAATGTAAACAAAACAATCTACACAGTATTACTGTGGATGCTAAGGTGACGATGATGTAACTGACGATGCACAAAAATTAGATTTACCTTTCGTTGTATTCTTAAGAGTAGAACATCTATGAGACTTCCGGCAACCTCCGATGACAACATTTTCAATACCATCAAGAGACGACTCATTAATGCCATTCACAGGACAAATTATGCCGCTGAGCTTATAATTTGCAATCTAACAAAGCCTTCACCGATTCCTCGTGCGAAGGATGCTTTGCCGATGCACGCCACTTCAAACTGTGTTTATGAATTTACATGCACTTGCGGATGCAAGTACATAGGGCAAACGCAAAGGCAATTGGCCACCAGAGCACAGGAACACTTACCTAGTTGGTTGTTTAAGCAAGTAAACCAACACCTCGCTCGTCAATCACTGAACACTTGCTAGATACGGGCCACTCCGTGGACCCTAAAACCTCCTTCTGAGTACTTGTTCAAGCACGAACAACTCGCGCCTTACGCTATCTGGAGGCAGCGTACATAAGGCGGTTTAAACCCGACCTATGTAAACAATTGGAGCATGTAGTTAACCTAACTCTACCTTGGTAACACTGGCTCCTTGTTTACACATTCCCCTACCCAAATTTTGATTCATTTTTGCCTAGACGTTTTTTCTCCAGTTTTTGCTGTTTACAGCGTTGAACTTTCAGCTTTATCGAATGCCTCTTGGCCATGTACAGTGACCTTGCCGGTTTTTATCGATTTTTTCTGTATGAATTCAGTTGTGTATTTTCTCTAACGTTCATTCCCGTTATGCAATGAAGGGTGGCAACTGAAGAGCCCTCTCGAAATTTATGGATCCATTAAATTTTGCTGTTTATACAGTCTTCAAATATCCGCTTTTATTCGAACAGCAAGCTGTAAATGAAGTCCTGTTTTGAGAAAAGATTTTAGGAGTCTGAATCTTACTCAAAAACTAAAAAATACAAAACTAAATGAAGGCTGAACCACTTCATTTTGTTTCCCATTTCAACCACAAAGTGATATGACTTATGTCATCTACTGTGCGCCAAATTTTGCCCAAGGGGATCCCTGAAATACTCTGCAAGGTGAAACCAAAGTGGGAAGCCGAATTGAATTCAAAATTTACTGTTATATTCAATTCGTAAAAATGTTTTTGCTTTTGTTTCATTCAAAAATTTTGCTTTTAAAGGAAGAGGAAATGCCTGCGTACCTAGCCAACTTTTCACAATTTCTAATTAACTAGATAGGTAAAATGCCTAGCTTGTTAGCCGTCATTAGCCAGTTATGCATAATTACAAGGATTGTAACACCCAAAAGTTTAATCCGGGACCTTTGGTCATTGAGTTCAATACTCTTCCATGGCACCACGGACTCCATGGTCCCGGGTTGAAATCTCGGGGGTTCCAGCCCCGGAGGTTGCTTATGACTGGCTAATGACGGCTTACAAGCCAAAAATGGCCATTCCAGTCTCCCTTTACATTGTGGGATCTATCTCAGCATACTGAATACGTGATGGTCTGGCGGGTTTACGTTGTGAGTTTCTGGGCAAAGCGAAACTTGATTGTTCCTCTACTAGATCGGTAACGCACATATACTCCTCATATTTCCGATCTCAACCGACAAAGTAAGGTGCCAGTGGTTTCGTGTGAAAGTATTGAACTCAAAGACCAAGACCCCGCATTCAAATCTCGGGGGTTCCAAAAGTGGAGATTGGGTATGAGCAGCTGATGACGGCTACCAAGCCAGAAATGGCCATTCCGGTCTCCTGTTGTTGCATCCGATCCATTTCAGCCATAATGACGGGTTTAGTTAACTGCAGCTTTCACCTTAGGTACTGCTGAACGCTGGATATAAGTTCAACAGTGAAAGGCATGCGCGCACATAACAGGTTGAGCTGCAATAAACGCCCATAATTTCAAAACCTGGATAACTGCAGTACACCAGTGCTTTACAACTCGTTATCTAAAGCAGTAAATGCCAATGATTAGAGCAGCGCCTTTAACGTGTGTTTGGGAACGATGGCTGCCAGTCAGGTTGTGAGAATGTATAAGGCTGACGCCTCAGCCTGAACGGTGGACATGGACAGAAACAAGTTATTTGCTGTTACGCTGACCCCCCAGCCGAATACGCTCATCGTTGACAGGTTAGGATGTCAACTGCAGCCTACTTACGCAACCTAAGGACAACTTTTTACAACGCATTGCAAAACAGCCCGCCGCAAAGGGGTCCTACCTAAATAATTGCAGAAGGTAGTTACTGAACAGCAAACTAGTTGACTTAATATTACATGCTTGCTAGATCATGGTTACAGAAACGAAATAGTGGGCGGGATTCAACGCGATTGCTACCTTTAATGCACTCCCAGAGCTGGTATGAGTATCCAGGTTACATACCCATCTGCATTCTTATTTTAGGCAGTGTTTTGTTAAAATGTTAAAAGAAGCCCGTTTTGTTTTACCTTTTTTCCGTTGTAGTAGCTCGAATCCCAAAACAAGTGACACGACCTTGGATTCAAGCAGTGTAGCAGTAGAGAGCAGGTAGATGTTGCTGTTAGTTTAAAGCGGCTTTCTAATGTTTATTTTATAAACGGATCAAAGCTAATTTTTACATTTCTCGTAATGTTGGTCTATGCACACTTTGTTGATGTAGAAAAGATGGGCCACAACGTTTGAAGTGTTTAACCACTGCGAAGATGACAATGCCGACTGCCCTTTCGCGTTGCCTACAGAGTACTGTGAAGAAATAGAATACCCTCTCAAACCTTCATGCTTCGGTACGGCACTTAGATCAAGCATTGCACTGCCGAAATGTCTTCTTACTTGCATAATTGACTGTGAGAGGATATGATGCCTTTTTGTGCCCCAACGCCGTCTCGTGTCCTGCTAAGGTCAGGCATATGCAGTAAACCGGCTAGTTTATTAGGCAGTCACTGTCCATTACCCTAGCCTTTGGATGCCAATAAAGTATCATTCGGCAGTTGCGTTCATTGTGGTCTGAAGTTCTACCTCACAAGACGATGATGTCGTTCTGTCGAGCTTCCAAGCCATCGCATCGCGATATTATGGCATTTTGTTAGATTACTTGCTGACAGGAATATGTGCTGACTGTCGTAAAGATATCTTCCTTACTAACTATATCTTCCTTCTTAATTAATAAAACTGTTTATTTAAGGCACAAGTGTCCTTTCATGACAAACTTAATGCCATGGTAAAAGCAAATACAAATAGACATCGAGCTCGATGGCTCAATGGTTAGGACGTCTGCTTCTGACCGGTGAGGCGCGAGTTCGAAACTCGGGTGCGGTGGCAATTTCAACTGCTACACTAGAGTTGGCTGCCCGTAGCTGATAATGGCCAATAGCAGAAATAGCTATCCTACGGTACTTGCCATACGTCGTCTATGCCGGAATACTACTATAAATAAAAAGTTGCTAAACACAGCTGCGCGTTATCAATTGTATAACAAAAAGAATGAGCAGTATGTTTTTTTACCTTTTTCATATAATATTCAACAATATTAGGTAAATAAGATGAAATGGGAAAAAGGCAGCCAAACAAATCTTACGGATGAAATCGATCGAAGCTTACAGCGACCTACCCATTTCTAAAAAGTTATACGAAAAAACTACTTAAATTGCTATCTAGATTGATATGGCATGATATGACGCAGTGAGATGGGATTGTGATCTTTATGGTTTTGAATGCTCCTTGTCGTGGGTAGAACATCTTATAACACCATGTGGATGCGAAAACAAGAGCCTATCGTGCACAACCGGGTGGAAACGAGGATGCGACAATAGAAGTCACGGGAACGCCACCGAGATACGATTAAACAGACTGCAGAATACACCGACAAGTTGGCAAAAGCCTAAGAGAAAAAGACGACTCGATAGCCGAGACTCCACTTCCTGGGACTCGCAGGTTCGCTTGTATTGGCAAAAACTTAAGAACCCAAGACGATAATTAACACAGACCTTGAAGACCACCGTCAGGGTTGTGAAACGGAGAAGTGTTGGTTTCGTCTCAAAAGGATACTGGACTCTGCAGTGGACAATGTAAGGCAACCACTAAGTGTGTGCATTGGGCGCTAGTAACTGGCGCAGCGGGAGCCCATGATGGAACATGCCATCATCCCGGTATATGGTTCCGTTAGCGATCGGTAAGCATTCGCCAACGAAGGGCAATATGTCCGATATTATCCGGCGAAACAGCGAGCGTGTGGTGCAATGGGTACGAACTTTGCACATATGATCAGTAGATAGGGGAGTTTTGTGGTAGGGGGTGCCCCATCTGGGCTTAGGTTCGACCGGCTGATGAGGGTCAATGAGCCGGGAATGGCCCTTCCAGTCTCCCTTGTCCTTACCGGCAAATTTTTGATGTCAATGTGTGGCTGCTGGCGAAGCTCGACAGTGAGCCACAAGGTTAAATGGTCCCGATTTCGGTGTGTAAGACGAGACCACAGTCACGCAAAGTTATTGATAGGCTTTATGGTACAAACAATCTAAAATATCGACAATGGAGTAAATAAAACTGAAGATTTGTTTTCAGCAACTCTCCATCGAGCCCGGAGATTTGCAGGGATATAGACAATTTTACATAGTGATAAGGTAAATAAGTGTTCTTTGATTATAACTCCTCTTTTGCACGCGAACCGCATGGCGAGATCGGCTTGTAGAGGTCTCTGTGTTGGGGGAGGGGATTAAATTAGGTTATGCTGTGGGTGTTGATTGGGGATCAGGTACATTGAGTGATAATCACTGTAAGTTGCACAGAGCGAATGACTGACACCAGGAGAAGAAGGAAAATGCCGAACCTGATGTCATGTTGCTTAAAATATATAAATATACAAATTATTATTTCGCCCATCACATTAAACCTGATTTTCGTCAATGCAATGTGCACTTGCCGTCCCCAGTGGAGGGGTATTGTGTGTCTGTTCGACTGGAATGCACAAAATGCAATTGCCCTGATCTGTTGCCCCCTAGGCATAATATATTTCTTTGCTATCAGGAAATCTGAACTTGTGCCCAAAACTATTCAGCTTTTACTTCTAAAGAACACATTTACAGTTAATTTGTTTTCAAAATACGGAACTAACAAACCCAAACTGGTCTCATACTGCCCGCCATATTTTGAACTCATCCAGTTTAGAAAGTGCGCTTTTTTCGAAGCAATAAAAATCTCCTATTCTGAATCTGCTTTCATTTGTAGTACATACGACAGAAACAAAAAGCATAACACCGGATTGAAAAAGTTCTAATGGGTAGGCGTTTTTTCTCATCTTTAAACCGTTTCCTTCTAAGTGCAAATGAGTCCATGTTCTCTAATGGCAGAGTTTGTGCCTCATGTGATTGGATAGCAGCTGGACCCTATCATTTGGCTCACTTCTGAGTGTGTTTTCATTGTCACTTATAGGTGGGCCTTCATTCTTTCGCCTGTGATTGCACAGCACAAACAATAATGGGTGTGTCTAACTGATGTGCCATGATTCATGGCGAAAAAACCACGTTTCTACGGTTGCACCACACGCCCAGTCGCCTATTTTCATGGCACCCAAACATTTGGTCCGTTTTAGCAGCCGCTAGATCACTTATCTGTCAAGTACTATAAGTTGGTATACTGAACTGCAAAAGTGCCCTTGATTTTGAATACGATACGTTCCATTCCGATGTATCAAAACTCGAACTCCGCACATCCTGTATCCGTAAAACTTGGATCTCTGCTTGGTTCCCCTGAGTGCTTTTGTAACCGATCCTTCAACCATCTCATTGTTGCCTAATTCTCAGTGTCAATGTTTTACAATTTCACATTCTGTATTCTGAGCATGTTCATAATTTTATACAAGTATTTGTTAATGTCAATTGTCTATTTCTTTTCCAATCTAGTGGTCGTGTAATGCGAGATGGACCTACTCAAATGCCAGTGTATGTCTGTTGAATGACGAATGACTTGATCGAACCTTTCCGAATAGCACAGCGCCACTGGTATAAGATAACTGCCAACTGTGTTGCTTTTATTCAGTGTCAATTGTTTTAATGTGGACTAGCACACAGACCACTGTTTTCTTGCTCCAATTGCCTGTCATTTTACAACAAAAAGGAGGCAGATGCTGCTTGTTTCACGCGACTTTTCTTTAACTACTAAAACAATACGCCCAACATAAGTGATACGGCTCCCCTCTATATATGCAAAATTTACTTCGTTACCTGTCAGGAAGGCTGTCATTTTGTAGTATAAACTGTTTATTTTTTCGAAAAAACCGTCGGCGATTTTCGTATATAGCTACAGTGAATTACATACTCTATAACTAGATGGGTCCTGCCAGTCTGGTTCTGCTCAATTTGTTTTGCTGTTATCCTTTACCTTTTCATTTGTGTTAATAACTTAATTAAGCAATGGGCACGGTTAAACGATGTTTTGAGTCTCTCTTGAATAAACAATGGCCACGTTTAAACAATGTCTCCAAGGTTAGAAGCTGCGATCCCAAGTTAGTTTGCGCGGAAAAATGATTGGACGTTCAAACAAATAATAAAGGAGTTAAGGGAAACAAAAAGGGTTTGGTTACCTAAATGAGGAACATTTGGCTAGAGTATAAACAATGAAGTGTTGACTTCTACAAAAATGTTATATAAATGGCTTTAACGTTAATTCCAAAGGTATAAACGGTAAGGTAACACGTCAAGTGTTATAAGGAGGCAAATACTCTTAAATGAATGGATGTGGCGGCAAGAACGTGTCATACGTTGAAACGTGCATACCGATTTCTAGATAATTCTAATTTTGTCTCCATGAGTAAACTTAAAACCCTTGATTTTAGTGCCTATTCAAACTGGGATTTAAGAGATCTTGCACAATGAGGTTTATCTTTGGTCTAGTAGTACCGAAGTGCCTTTCTTAGGGAGTGTCAGTTTGCGTGTGCACTCATGGACTACTGACAATTGACGTGAGACCTCCAATTCACCAGGTTTATATTAACCCATGTATGAAAACGAATGAGAGACTTCACATTTTACAGAAGCGAGTGTGGCTCTATGGAACTTCAAATAAGCAATAGGGGTATTATAGCTAAGAAGAGACCATTCATACGACAAATCCCTTGTTATGCACATGCCTTATCTTCACAAATAAAACAGACACAACGTCTGATGTAAATTAATGTGCCAGAGTCCGTTTAGTCAAACCTGTGAGCGTTCAAATTTTGTTTTACGTGCTTATGGTTTCAACGCGATCTTTCCTTGAACACTTACCGAATACAACCCGAATTTAAGAAGCAGCCTTACTCAATAAATGCGAATTTTACTTCGGTACCTGTCAGGAAGACTCAGATGTTCCAGTTTAAAGTTTGCGTTATCAAAGTGTCTCCAAATGCATATTTTCGCATGTAGCTTGTGAGCCCTTAGCTCAACTTATACATTCTTTAAATTAATCAATTTTACAATTTTGTTTTCATGCAAGCTGCTCGAATAAATCACTTTCGATTCCTACGGCGTGCTGATCACAAACATTTCTTGTTAACAACACTCCACTGCGCAACTTATTCTATCCTCACCTGCCACTGTTTCTTTCGCCCTTCCACGACACCATTCTCTTGTGATCATTCCCGGGCTCAGGAGAATCCAACAGCGATCTACAGACGAGATTTCTCTCAAATCTCCCGATTGCGACCCGAAAAACTAAGATTCCGGTCTTCACGAAGTCACCCTTGGACAAGTCGATTTCTTGACTACTGCTGGCAAGGATCGTGGAGGATTTAAGTGAGTCGTATCATTTCTTAATCTTCATTGTCATCCTCGTATACCGTTTTTACACCTTTTCCACTAGAATAGTCTGGAAAATAACTCACTAGTAGTTAGCCTTCACTAGAAAGTTTTCCGTTGCGTTTTGCTAAGACGCAGTGATTAATCCTCTACAAACTATGAAACTACTGCCATCACGTTACTGACGAAGGGTCAATAAGGCTAGCTTTGCGGACGGGGCAATTGGGACTGACATCACCATCTCTCACCTATAAGCCGTCATCGGCCGACCAAAATCGATGTTAAGTGTTTGTAACCTGCAGATATGACTACATCAGTTTGAAATCCGTGCTGTTAAACAGTGCTTCACGATTTTATTGTCCTGCCAGTCATTTAAAGCAGGCGTACTTTGCTACAATGCTATTGCAATGAAGGCTTGTTTCGTGCTTGCTTTCCATTAAATATATTTGAATTTATAAAGGCAGTCACAATTAACGAAAAAAATGCATGTTATTTAAGCAGCCACGTTTTGCTCTACATGCTATTTTTAAGCGGTCAGAAGAAAGAATAGTTAAAAGCCAGCATTCTATCGTGACTGAAGTGACTTGAGAAAAAGCTACAAGATTATCAACATTACGACCTTACTTAATGTCAAGTAAAGATTTAATATCAATCTTCGCAAATGTCAGCTTCGTGCACAAACTCTGTTTATATATTCCACCTTTCACTTGATCTTCCCTGGCCTTTTTTATTTATTGTTTAACTGACTCTTACCTTTTTGCATGTATGTTCATGGGTCTTCTTGTCGGACTGCACTATGCGTTACGCAAATAGGGTTGAAATATGACATCAGTAGGAGTCTACTTAGCGCCAGGTAATGGGGAAACTGCAATGCCCGATGCAGTGAATTTAAGTTGGAAACGACTTTGAACGCGGCATATTTTTATGCACTAGATTGAAACGCACCGTGGCATTTCAGTTCACTAGAACTAACAGACCGTCAAATGGCCGAGATAGCGAAATATGTGGGTCTTAATCGATAATTTCTGCGAATGCAGGGGCAGCATATTTGATACCTACCTGCAGATTCCTAATATCGCTTTTTGCATAAATGTTAGTCTTGATTCACTTGGGCACTTACCCTTAACCAGCACAGGAAACAAATGGAAAAACGATTACTTCCTATAAACTGCTGATGATATGTACAAACACATTGCATGCGGTGTGAAAGCCCTTACAGCAATTTTCCGGTATCAAAGGATAGAATGGTTCCAGTCGGACCGAAGGAAAGGCGAATAGCCTTTGGTACTAGTGCGCCGTGATTGCGTAAATGGGC